>SNQJ01S0035014.1:40672-54594 GCA_010110895.2 Picea sitchensis
ATAGCCATAAGCATAAAATCATTCACTTTGTTTTCACATGATGAATCACTATCTATGTCTTCTGAGGAATTGTCATTGTTTGCACACAAACTTTTCTTTTTACTATATTTCTTGAATTTGTACTTCTTTTCATCATCAGAGTTTTGGTCCTTTTTTTGGTGGGGACACTTAGATGCAAAATGACCTATCTTACCACAGTTAAAACATTTGAAGAGAAGCTTGCCTTGATATTTTCCTGATCCTTTCTTTAACCTTCTTACAAATTTTTCCTCAATATCATCTAAATATGAATCAGTATTCTTGTCTGCTTTAAAAGATGCTTCTCTAGTAATGGATTATCTTTGTTGATTCTCATTTCATATGCAGTTAGAGTTGCTAGGAGTTGATCAATGGACAGATTTTTAAGATCATTTAGTTCTTCTATTGCAGAGACTTTTGGATTAAATTTATCAAGCAGAGATCTTAGAATCTTTTGAACTAAAAATGATTCTTCAATCTTCTCACCAAGACCCTTCATGGCATTCACAAGTTCTTCAACTCTTAAAAAATACTTGCTAACTGTTTCATCTTCATTCATCTTTAGTTGTTCAAACTTCAACCTATATGTTTGGAGTTTGGCATCTTTTACTTTCTCACTTCCTTCATAACTGTTAATAAGTTTATCCCACATAGCTTTAGCAGTTTCAAGATGCATCACCTTTACAAAATCATCTTCAACAATTCCATTCAAGATAACATTCATTCCCTTAAAGATAAATTCTAACTTATCATCCTTGGAAGCTAGCACAACAGGCTTTGTATATCCAATCTCTACTACATCCCAAACATTAGCACCTAAGGCCATTAGGTATGTTCTCATTCTAACCTTCCAAAAGGCAAAATTTGTTCCATCAAATAGAGGAGTCTTACTGGCTGAAGTCCCTTCACGAATTGTCATGTTTAATCTTACAGATCTACCTTTAAATAAAAGGAAGCCGCTCTGATACCAATTGTTGAAATTACTAAGACAACTAAGAGGGGGGGGTGAATCAGTTGTTACTGTGCTTAAACAATATTAAGTCTATTAAACCGTTTTTAATATTTCATCAAGTGACCATCAATATTATACATCATATGAATAACATAAATAATGAGCATCAATCACACATAAGATATACGTAGAGACAATTTCTCATGAGGAAACCCATAAAGGGAGAAAACCTCTTCTTCTTTGAAATGATAGGCAGTCTTTTAAGTTCTGTACATCATCTATGTTTGAGAACCAACTCAAAGTGAGGCTACTACCTCTGTTTTACAAGCTCCAACTTGTTGAGAGCACCAACTCTTTGGTTTCTCTAGCACCCACTAGAAGGAAGCACCAACTCCCTAAATGTTCCAGCACCAACTGGATTTATATAAGCACCAACTTGTATACATAAAACTCTGTGTTTTCCCAAGAACCACCTTGCCACCCTGTTTTTCTAGGCACAACTAGATGGAAGATACAACTTCCAATATTCAAGAACCAACTTGAATATCAGAGGACCATATTCCTCCCTAGCACCACCCTTCCTCCCTGATTATGCATAATTGATTGACAAACAAACAATGTAGGTATTTCAATTCTTACCCCTTCTTCATTGTTCTGCAAATCTTCTCTGGTTCAAAAATTGTTCTACAGTTCTTCTCTGCTACATGCTATTCTGCTATTTTTCTCTTGCTTCTATCTGTTCGGCGACTGTTACTCATCTCTGAGTTTTATCTCATGCAAAGCATTCTTTCATTTTACCCTTCTTACAGTTCATCTCATTGTTTCAGTTAGAACAACCAACCTTACACAGTTGTTGCATCTCACCTTTTATACTCATCAGCCTCATCAGTTACACCTCCAATCTCCTTGGGAAAAGACAAAAACTTCTCAACAAATGTATCACCAACTGATCAAGAACCATGATTCGATTTTCTAACTGAATTTTAACTGAACTTATTAATCATGAAAATAAACGATGACCCTTCGATCATATTCCTGATTAACCTGCACCGTTGGATTACCAATGATGGATCTCGTGCCTACTCCATATGCCCACTAGCTGTGACCATGGGCCTAATCATAATTTCGCATTTTGCATTTTGACAATTTAGAGGTGAAGAGTCTTGACTCTTCATGTTGCAATCTCCGAAAAGGGGCTTAGCTCTACTAGATCCTCCCTCTCACATGACCACTGGATAGTGTCCATAGGCTGGTCCAAAAGGTGTTTCACGATTTCACATTCAACATTCTTGTCGTGAGTGTCCTTGACACCTCCAACTCCCGGTATTTGAAACTCCAAAATGGAGTTAGATCAACGGTCCAAAATATTGATGATTCGACGGTTCATATCTTTTCGTAATCTTGCATATCACAAGTTCCTGCCGTGAGTTGCTTCCTTGACTCCTCCAACTCCTGGTATCCAAAACTCCAAAATGGAGTCAGATCAACGGTCCACAATCTTGATGATTCGACGGTCCAGATCTTTTCGTGATCTTGCATAACATGATTCCCATAAGGGTCTCAACACTCCAAGTTGCGATCCCTGAAATGGAGCTTAGAAATTATCTCCTTCCCTTAATCCTTCGACAATGTGACCTTGTTTATGACCACAGGCCAAAACTTATCGCGATTTCGCATATCGCGAGTTGCAAGGTTAGAGAATTTCCTTCCTTTGACTTTCCAGTCAGCGAAAAGTTAATCCCTCGCCACATGCCCCTCTTGGATCAACGATCAAGATCTTATCATGATTTTGCAACTTCACAGGCTTTCGTCATGCCTGATCAACGGTCCACGATCTCCCTTTGATCAATGACTCAGATTAAGTCATGGTTTCGCATTTCGCGATTTCATAGGATAGAGCACCTCCTTTCTTTGACTTTCCAGTCAGCGAAATGCAATCGCTCTCCATGTTCCCTTTGCATCCAACATTCCACAACACACCTCGATCCAAAGGTCCAGATCAATTCTCAGGATTTCGCATATCACAAGTTCCCACACCATGTTCCGTTGACTCCTCCAATGTGCAGGTCAACGAAATTCTAGTCGCTTTCCACGTGTCCTTCTTGAAGATGGATGGTCCTCTTGCTTTCAGAATTTTGTAGGCCCGCTTCATCTTGCACATAAATACCGTGCTCCTTCTTATGGATCCAATGATGGTCAGTCTTTAGGCTCAGATCTGACACTTGAGATATATTTTCTTCTACTGTGTGCTCCTCCTATCTGAATTCAAATCTGACGGTCATTGGGAATTCTGAATGGGATCCAACGATCATTGTTGCTCTTCACTGTTGATATTTCCATTGTCATGCCATTATTGTTGCGCTACTGATTGTGCTGATCTTCATCATCAATGACATCGCCATCAATGAAAAACACGCATACTCTGCCTCTGTCTGAAAACATGCCAACATCCCACCAACTACACTATTAAGTCAGGATAAAAGAGCATCCCCATCAAACCACCTGACAATGCCACCCACAACAAGAGGAGGAGGTAACTTCCTACGAAAAAAATCTTTCATATTTGAGTTACAATCCCTCAAGGGGGATAGAGACTAGAAAGCCACCTTATGGATACTGGGACTGCCATCTTAAAAAATAGCAAGATTCCTTTCCCTCCAAATAAACCAACAAATGATAGCCGACAAGCATGGGTAGGATATATTTTGTTCTTTCCACAATTTAAAGCACTCTAATATTGTGTTTCCAGTCCATGTACCCAAAGGATTTATGGAAGTTTTTATTCTTTTATAGAATAAAATAATGAAAGAACACTCTACAAACAAATGGTATGTTGTCTCCTTATTCTTCCTACATAAGTTTCAATAACTCAGGCCTATAAAACCTCTATGATGTAGAATTTCCCAAGTGAGAATTTTATTCTCAGCTATTAACCATGTAAAGAGTTTTGTTTTTAATGGATAGTCCCAGGACCACAAATATTTCCTCCAACCTCCAATCAAAAAATTCCATTTCTTTTTTTCCGTGGCCACATAAACATTTTTTACGGATATCTGTCCCGACGAATCTCCCCCCATCCATTTTAGCTCATTCAACTTCTCTACCAATTGAACACTAGTGTTAATGAGAGAACGGCGGAATTTTTTTCATTCAGATACAAGACATCCCTCTAATTACATATCATCACTTGATATCCAATTTTAGAAAATCATCCCCACTCGGGGTTCACAATAGGCCTGGTATAAATAAAAAATTCCTTTCCTATTAAGTGTTGCGATAAAATCTTCAGACATAATAGACCCATCCCTCAAACCCAGAATGCAGTCTTTTCCCAACAGAATTGAATCTCTTGTCCCCGGGCTCCATGCTAACTAGGGAAGGAGGATATGTAATGATTTTAATAGATTCTTCCATGTCTGAGATCCTTTTACATCCACCACAGTTACCGTACGTAGCCAATGAGCAACTGAAACAAAAGGGAAATATTTTTCTTTTAAAACATGATGCCATAAGCGCTCATGCATTAATGCTCTCCATAAAGTGTTCACCACCATTTCTCTACCGAAACTAACCTGGTTTATCAAGCCCCATCCCCCATGATGTTTAGGGTGAGCAATAATTTTCCAACCACACAGGTGGAACTTCTTCTTTTTATTACTCCCAGACCAAAGGAAACTAAATACTAACTGTCGAATTCTTTGGAGGATCATTGAAGGAAAATTTGAAAGTGTCAACCAATAGACTGGTTGACTTTCGAGAACGAGCTTGATTAGTACTAAGAATCCCCCAATAGATAACCATATATTGCACCAATGACTTATCCAATTTTCATACTTAGCAATAAGCCATTGCCAATCCTAATTTTTGTACCTGCCAATCCTTAAAAAATAACCAAGATACCTAAAACCAACAGAAAAATCAAGGAAATTGTAAAGAAAAGTAGCTTTTAAAATATCCAGATCTTGTTGTCGCACACCATACTATAGGAAATATGTTTTATGATCATTGATAATAAGACTAGATGCACTACAAAACATTTCCAAAACTATTTTTATCTCCTTCCATTCTGCAATAGAAGCTTTTGTCATAATTAAGATGTCATCGACAAATAGTAGATGAAGAATATTAATTATCCTTGAAACCTTAATGCCCGTCAGTAAACCTTCATCTTGGTTTCTTTTTAAATCCAGATGCAATCCTTGCATAACTAAAGTGAAAATAAAGGGCAACAATGGACACCCCTGTCTAAGCCCTCTGCCATTATTAAAAAAATCCGATGGATCACCATTAATTAAAATCACATAGGTTGTTGAAGTAATACATACCATAATCCATTTTGTCATTAGCATCCTACAACCACATTGCAGTAAGACCAGCCTGAGAAAATCCCATCTGATAAAGTCATAGGATTTCTTGAAATCTATCTTGAGGATTAAAGATTGAATCTTTTTATCTTTGATACTGTGAAGACACTCTTGCGCAGTTCCAATGGCGTCTATAATTTGTCTTCCTTTAAAGAAGACAAATTGTTCCTCTGATAAAGCACGAGACAAGATCGTTCTAATATGCTTGGCAATAATTTTTGAAATTATCTTATAGCATAGGTTGCATAGAACAATCGGTTGGAAATCTCCAAATGTAGCAGGGCCATTAACCTTCGGGATAAGTGAAATCAAAGTCGAATTTAGAGCTTTGTTCACCACTCCAGACTGATGTGATTCCTCAACAACATCTAGCAAATCTTTGGAAACCAGATTGTAAAATGAAAATAGAACTCAACAGTCCACTTGTCAGGGCCAGGACTTTTGTCTTTTGTGAAACCCTTTAAAACCTCTAAGACTTCCTCCTTTGTAATAAATTTCTCTAGAAGGAGAACTTCCTCCTCATTGACCATCCTAGGATAATATCGCACATATGCCACCTGATCCTCGATCGTATTAAGTCTTGATTATTGATAGAAGGTACTGAATAATATCTGTGCTTCAATCTTAATAGCCTCCTGCCCATAATGAGTCTGGCCCAACTCATCTTTAACCTCCCATAAATGTTTTTTGTTTCTCCTGTAACTGGCAAATTGATGAACATATTTAGTATTTTTTTCCCCGCTTTGAATCCATGTTGCCCTTCTCTTTAGGTGCCAACATTCCTCCTCAGCCAGTAGAAATTTGTTTCTTTCATTTTCAAGATATTTCATCCATGAGACAGTATCATAACTTTTATCACTTTTCAAAGGATAGGAGTTCATTTTGTTTCCTATTGGCCAACCAAATATTTATCCGATATTTTAACATAGATAGATTCCTATCCAATCTTCTTTGTGCTACAGCCTCCTCTGCTTCTTGTTGCATACAACACACTGCTCGTACTAAGTCACAAAAGGACTCCTCTTTCAAGCACACTGAATTGAATTTATAGGGATAGGCTACACGCTTGTATCCATAATCCAATTGTAGAATCATAGGAGCATGGTTAGAAATAAAAGGTTGCTCCACCCACGATCTCTGCCTAGTAACTTCACTTAAAAGAGCTTATGAAACATATGCCCTGTCCAATATCTTTTGTATATCCTCCACCCCTCTCCTACCATTTCTCCATGTTGGAATTAACAYTGCAGGTATCACATCCATCAACTGATTATTTGCAAATAGTTTTTTGAAAAAATCCGCCAAAGGGTCGGATAAGGCCACCTCACCCCACACTTCATCTATGCTAGTATAAAATTTCAAATCCCCCACTAGAATGAGATCATCCTGCACTAGCAATCCTTTATCTTCCACTTATTCCCAGAACTGTCGATGCCCAGTACACGACCCATAAGCATTTAAAAAACAAATCCTTCTTTTATCAGAAATGTGGATACTTGTCAACAAGATTCCACCAACACTCAGAAAAGGATGCAACTCAAAAATATTAGGATTCCATGCCACCAGAAGTCCACTCGACTTCCCAACAGAACTAATAGCACTTATCATCCATCTTGGATAGAGAGAATACATGAACTTCCTGGCCTTCTCCTCTGGAACTAAAGTCTCTTGGAAAAAAATGATATTTTGTTTAATATTAGAGAGAAGTCTATGCAAGGATGGAAATTTTAGGGTGCCACCTACCCCTCTTATGTTCAGGGAGAGGAGGATCATGATTTGGCCCTTGCGAGGGATTTCATTCCTCTAAGCGCCCCCAAATCATGAGTGGAAACTGAAAATTGTTTACCAGTAGTAGATGCTAGCCCTATTGTTTTGTGATCACTATGAGTTTTGATGGGAGAGACCTCCATACCTAGATCCCGTGACCAAGCTAGTGTCTTCCCCTTTCCATCTCCCACACTAGTCACATTACCACTAGAATCACTGGCTAAATTCCCCTGGTAGGCTTCCAAGACCCAATAAGTTTGAAGTGGTGAAGGGCTGACTGAATCCCTAAGAGTTAGAATCAAAGTGTCTAGAACATAATCTAGTAACAGAGTAGTCTCAGGTAAAATAGTAGTCTGAGAGGTAGAAGCAACATTAACCCACGTGGATTGTAACGAGGATATTTTGGGTAAGGAAGGAGGAGGAAAAGCAAGAGGCATGGTCACATGGTTCCTATCAGAAACAAAAATGGAGTCCCCAAGAGTAGTAGAATCCTTAGAATCATTGACGATCTCTTTTGATGGTAAAGTAGTAGTAGGAAATGATTTGTCTAGTAAGTCACATTCCCATGAAGAAAGTTTAAAATACAAGGAAGGAAAAAAAGTTCTTAACTTACCAATAAAAGTTCTGAGAAAATTCCTGCTGAATCTTCGACATACCCCATGGAAAAAACCCCCACCTCTTCGGGTTCCTCTTCGCTCATGTACAACTCTTTGGAATGATTTTCCAATGACTCCTCTGAATCTCCAGCTCCATTCCAGTTGGGGCAATCATTGCGAAGATGTCTCGTCCGTCTGTAGGAAGTGAAGCAGAAGGGTAATCCTTGGTAGTCTAATTGTTGCACCATCACCTGCCCATTCCACTCCATCTCTAGCGAGTCCATGAGGCCATATTGTAAATCCATATCAACTAAAAAATGTACCATGCATTTATCGGGAGCCTGGATACCCCTTTAATCAACCGTTAGAAAACGACCGAGAAGGTTACCAATAGCTATCAAGGTGTTTTTGTTCCAAAGGTTGAGTGGTAAGCCTGGTAGAAAGACCCACACATGGCGATGGATGAAATATTCCCTAGCTAGATCAAATTGGGTTCTTCATTGCTTCAGCATAATGCTACCACCCTCGAAATACCAAAATCCATTCAAGATAATCTCAACATCTTCTGGAATTTTGAAAACTAGACCGAACCACCCATAAGATAGAGTTAGGTATTCAGGTTCATACCCAATAATAGGTATCTAGGTCTGTTGCATTGTTACAGGTGAATCCTCCTGCGGACAAGCAGATTCCCTCTTGGTCTCTAAACTCTTAAGGCCAAGAAAAAAACGTTCTTAACATGGACACTGACATTGTTTTTAGATCTAATTAAGATAATATACGAAGGGAAATAAGAAATATGCATACCTTGTTAACGATGTTTGTCCTCGCAAAGTCAAATCTGAGCTCCAATATTGAACTCCTCGATAGGTCCTATAGAACAAACAAAGATACAACGGGCTTCTTATTCTACTGAGATTAGCTCAAATAGAGATCTATCTACTGAAGAAAATTTCATGTGAAACAAACATAAACTTGAAAGAAACAAGCCAAGCATGTATATGTATTAATGAGAACAAATGAAGAGTACCTACAATCCTTTGATGAAGGTGTAGCAACTTCTTCCATCTCTCCTTGTCCAACCCCTTTGCTCAAGTAATCTACACTGATTATGATTCAATGACATCTCACTTATGGGATCATAAGTTTGGTATAATTATCAATCTCCATATCCCCCTCTTCCATGGAAAGCCCTCATTATATAGGATTTGGAGGCTTAACCACCATGGAGAGGATCTCTCATCAGATCCACTAAGAAAGGGATCTCTAAGATATTTAGGGAGAAAATATCTCTTAAGGATTTTGGTGAGGAAAAATCTCTCAAGGATTTTAAGGAGGAAATATTTCAACCATCCACGAGATCCTCCACCTTCCCTAAAAAATAGGAAACCAAATGTGAGGTAGATTCTCACACTTAATTACTTTCTTTTTCGTGAATATTAATAATAATTCATGTGCACTTGGTTCTCACACTTAATCAATTTATTTTCCATGAATATTAATAACAATTCATGTGTACTTGGTATTTTGGCCTTCATGTAATATATCCCTCCTCCATATTGACTAGGGATTGTGACATAGGTTATTCCATGGTGTCAAGGTGTATGAGACACTTATATGACACTTTACAACACTTAGGGTGAGGTACCTAGGTGTGCAAATTTCATGTGTAACATGCATCCACACCGAGAAGGTAATATTTCTCCCACACTTGTCGGAAAACCTCCCAACCAGCGTGCAAAGGGATAGTTTGCAGGTTTCCTCCAATCCCACATCCATCCCTATGACCAAGCGAAGTCTCACCTTCTTGGACTTCTAGGCCCAAGAAAATTTCTTATGCTGTGTTTCCTTCACGCGCAGTGACTCACGTTGAGTGCACATTGGTTTTGTGCCTGTTGATTCTCTATGAAGCATCGTCTAGTCACCAATCCCAACCTTATCTCATTCAGATTCATTCACCTTCTCAAGGATCCACTCGGGTAACTCGTTACACAGTCCAGGAGCGGAATGGTTTTGTAACAAAATCTCACCAGCTCCCTAAAAACTCGATGAAGGCACCTTTGGTGTAACAAGGGGATGAGTTGGCAGAACCTTTACTATAGGAAAGATAGAGTTCAATTTACAACCACCACCTGTTGTGTTACACAGTGCATCTATGGTGCGGAAAAGAACTTCGCATTCCCATTCCTCCTCGTCTGCAGCGCCCATAAAATCACTGACCTCATGTGCTATCCCAAAATAATTACCAATGAACTAGATGGTTTCCAACATAGGAAGCAATTCAAGTTAGTGCAGTGGGCCTAGCCCCGGGAACTTTGCCTAAATAAAAGACGTTTAATGCTTAATAAATTTTCAATGGATCTTGGTAGACCCCCTTGTTACTAACTTCATTAGAGGAGCCTCTCCCGCTATCCACACCACCTAAGCTCCAAAACATAGCTAACTATAGCAGCTTAACCCTATCCCAGATCTCCGACAGCATGCAAAACTCTAACTGTTGATAAACAATTGTCATCAAACCAGTAAACCATTTCTAAAAATAGTAGTCTACCATCAATCCTTTCAAATAAGAAATCAAACCTTTACTAAAAGTAGTATCCCACCAAATTGCTCAGCCTTCCAGTTCCTATAAATAGTAGTCCACCATTAAACCCTTTAAAGAAGAGTTCAAACCTTTACTAAAAGTAGTAGCCCGCCCAATATTTCTTTACCCTCAACCCTCCCATCCTCTAACTTACCTCTTTTTGGTTGCAATTTTAATGAAAATTAACTCTAATATTTCAGAAATTTACATGAGGGACATTGCAAGGTTACATGGGATACCTAAGGAAATTGTTTCAGATAGAGATATTAAGTTTACTTCAAATTTCTGGAGGGGATTGTTTAATGGATTTGGTACAAATTTGAACTTTAGCACAACATACCATCCATAGTCAGATGGGTAGATAGAGAGAGTCAAACAAGTAATTGAAGACATGTTGAGAATGCATGTGATGGATACTCTAAGTGGGAATATTACCTACTCTTGGTTGAGTTTACCTATAATAATGGGTATCAAGATTCATTGAAAATGAGCTCATTTGAAGGTTTGTATGGTAGGAAATGCAACACTCTAATGAGTTTGGACAACCCAAGAGATAGAGTGGTACTTGTGCCAGAATTGCTCAAGGATATGGAAGACCAGATGGTTAGAATTAAGTAGAATTTAAAGGAAACTCAAGATAGACACAAAAAATTATGCATATAAGAACATGACAAATAGAGAATTTAAAGTGGGGGAGCATGTGATTTTGAAAGTGAAGCCCAAAAAGAGCTCACTGAAGTTAGGTAGCTGTACAAATCTAGAGACCATATTATGTCATCCATTTTAGAGTTTGGATGGAATAGGGCCAGTTGCATACATGCTTGCATTTCTTGCTTCCATGAATGTGCATAATGTATTTCATGTATCCTTGCCAAAAATGTATGTACATGACCTAACCACATTATTGATTGGAATTTGATTCAGGTAGAGCTAGAGAGAGACTTTCAGGTCCAACGAGTGTGCATATTGGAAATAAAATTCAAAATTCTCTTGAATCGATTTATAAAGATGGTAAAAGTCCAATGGATTTTATATGGTCCTAAAGATGCTACTTAGGAGCATGAAGATGCCATGTGGGTAGAGTACCCACAACTTTTTGAATAATTTTGAAATTTTGATTTTCTGTTTTGTATATGCATTGGGGACAGTGCCAAAATAAGGGGGAGGGGAATGTAATACCCTGATTTTGATTCCCCATATTAAATAATGTATTTTTTTTTTTAATTTGTGAAAGGCCAGAGTGTCGAAACAATTAAAAGAGGTCGGAGTGCCTAGGAAATGTAATTCTTTGATCATCATTAATAATAAAATACATCATTGACTGCTAGACGAACAAGGAAAAGAGTTTTAAGGGGCTATGATTCCATGAGAGAGGGGGCTTAAGGGGATAAGTACTTTATTATATTTTATTTACCCATAATTTTTTTAATTGAGAGAAGTGGCTACATGAGATTCTTGGGGAAGGCCATGTGGTTCTTGATTTCCAAGTAAATATATAAACCCATCTTTGGGATATTTGTGGGGTTCACACTCTTAATTATGTTCCCTCTCTCCATTCACTCTTTCACTCATTCATCATTCCTCAATCATTTTGATCTTGTCTTGGAAAATAAAAATGAATTTTTGGAGAGAATCCATTGATGGATGGTTGTAGTGATTGTTGGTGTATTCTAGCCATGAATTAATGCGTGGATGTCTAAGATACATTGACATGTGTTAATTTTTTCTCACATCTGTGAATATTGAGAGTCCCAAGATGGATATTACTGACCAGATGCACTCGAGACCTAGAAGGAGGTGGAGATACCGAGGGATTGTGTGGAAGAGAAGGGGGTCCATTCTCTTGGGTTGTGTAGGCTGGAGAGTAGAGAGCAGATATACTTTGGATTGTTGTGTGTGGAGAATCCTGTGAGAGCTTGAGTGCTGACTAGTTTGGGAAGCTGCGTGATACCTTTGAACTATCCTTGTGGATTCATAGCCCTATCTCAAGGGTGATATTGTTGTTGAGACTTGGAACAACAATGTCTATGGTTGGGTGGAACATCCTTGGTCTACAGGAAGTTGGTGAATCTTTTTTTTAAAGATAAGTGCTATCTGTCATGGTTTCATTTACCTGTATATTTATTTTCATTGTGTATTAATTATTATCTCTGAGATTCATGTTTTTAAGCCCTAATATTGGATCATTACCCCTTAATTGGGGCATATTATATTAGTAATGTTATTTTATTTATGTCGGCTTTAGGCCATTAGTTGTAATTATACCTCCTAGTCTCCTATATATACCAAGCATACATTTTCATTATGAATCATCTTGTACTTGAACATTTAAGTAGGGTAAAAGGAGGTTGCCCCCTCGAAGAGGCTTACTATCTGAAATTGTCTCTTTTTCAAGGCATTGAGTACTTTTCCTAAGGTTTTTCTATGCTATATTGATGTTTGGTTCTCAACATATGGTATCAGAGCTTAAGGTCTTAGAGTTTCGCTGCTACATCTGAGACATCGTGGAATTTTTGCTATAACTTTTTTTATACAATGTTTCAGAAGGAACGGATTGGAGGGTATTTAGTATATGGATCAAGGTACGTTGGGTTCAAAATTTATCTCTTGAGGCCTTATAATTTTGGAGATACAATTTGTACAAGATAGGGTTCTGGAATCATCCTGAAATGAGTCATTGTGGAATTTTCGCTATAAAACATTTTCTGTAACATTTCAGACCCTGAAATATGGAGGAAATTTACAAAAATTAGTAAGGTATATGTGGTAAAAATTTCAGCTTCTAGGTCATCTTAAATTTGTAGATACACCTTGTGTAAGACAGGGTATCTGACTAGTCCTATTGACTAGTTTCAAGAAGGTGTTCCAGGTAAAACAATCATAACTTCTTGCTAGAGTATCCAAATTGAGTGGGACCGTTTCATTGCATTGCGGACAGTCTGTAGTATTTTGGCTGTGAGTTTCAGAATTTGATATCAATTATTTTGTGCGGGGCATGCTATACAAGTGAGATCTCCTGGAAAGGCCAAAAATCGGCAAGTTGTGAGGAAGTTACCGTAAATTCCACTTGGCACATCCAATTTTGATCAGAGTTGTGGAATTGTAGAGAAGAAATATCAGAGAACTACCTAAAAGAAAGTTTCATACCCAGAAGAGCCGAAACTTGGGAGATAGAACAAAATAAATATTGTCTAGCAGAACCGCCTCAAAATCAAGATTCAAAAGTGATACTTGGCCAACATGCCACCAAAAAAAGGACCTTCTACACCAAATAAGCCTCTAGAAAATCCTAATTGGACTCTTGATAAAGGTGAAGAAATGCGTAGGGACATAAATGAACTACAAAAGAAGATGTATTCAATGGAAGTTAAGTTGGATACTAAGATGGATTCAATGGAAGCTAAGTTGGATACTAAGATGGATGGCTTAAAAGGGAAGATCATGGAAGTATTAAAAAATTTGGTAACAGAGAAGACACCCGAAAGTGAAAATACATCCCATGAAATTCATGATGAGGATACAAGGAAGGTGAATCAAGAATGGAGAAACTCCAACTTTGGTTTGAAGACCAACCACGTTCCTAAGATTGATATGAGGAAGTTTTATGGCAAGGACCCAATCACATGGATACTTCAGATGGA
>SNQJ01S0035014.1:54604-83487 GCA_010110895.2 Picea sitchensis
GAATCATCTTGTACTTGAACATTTAAGTGGGGTAAAAGGAGGTTGCCCCCTCGAAGAGGCTTACTATCTGAAATTATCTCTTTTTCAAGGCGTTGAGTACTTTTCCTAAGGTTTTTCTATGCTATATTGATGTTTTGTTCTTAACACATGTTTATAATATGCATGTTTTCTAGTCATTATTGCGTATGGAATTATATTCATTTATTTTATGTTGTAGCATGGATCTTGAGCTCTCCATGTGAATATTTCATGCCTCTTTATTAATTAAAAATTTATTAGAATTCGAAATTATCTCATAACTGAGATTTGCAGTAGCATGCCCAATCTGTGGGTGGTTGGGTACATTACAGATTGGTATTAGAGATGTTGGTTTATAGAACCGTGCCTTCAAGGGCTTGCTATATGCTAGGATAGAAGTTCTGGAATTGAAATCAATTAATGGATTTTGAACAACATTAGAGGGGGGAGTTTTGATGTTTAAACCCTGTCTTTCACCCTATAGATCAGATCCAAGTTGATTCTCCATGCTTTGACCTTCCAACAAATTCCTCCATCATGGTTAGAGAAACAAAAGTGATAGTTATGCCCGAAAATAAAACCATCGATCTGATCTCAGCATGGATTCTCCATCGTTGGATTTCTATGTGTGGAGAAGCCTAGGAGAGATTGAGTACTGACTGGTTTGGGAAGCCGAGTGACACCTTGGAACCTTCCTTGTGGATTCATAGCCTTGGCTTGGGGGTGACATTGTTTTTGAGACTTGGAACAACAGTGTCTATAGTTGGCTGGAACGTCCTTGGTCTGCAACCAGTTGGTGAATCATTTTGTTAAAGATAAGTTCTCTCTTTCATGGTTTCATTTACCTATATATTTATTTCCATTGTGTATTAGTTATTATCTCTGATATTCGTGTTTATAATATGCATGATTGTTGGTCATTGTTGTGTATGGAATTATATTCATTTATTTTATGTTGCAACATGAATATTGATCTCTGCATGTGAATCTTTCATGCCTCTTTATTAATTACAAAATTATCAGAATTCGAAATCAACTCAGAAGTGATATTTGCAGTAGCATGCCCATCCTGTGGGTGGTTGGGTACATTATAGATTGGTACATTGAATTTTTACTTATACAAATAGAAGTTATGATTCTTCTTTATTATTATAATCATTTAGCACATTAGTTGCATAAATAAGATCACTGAAAGAGAGACAATCACAAAAACAATAGAGACACACAGATTATCCTGGGAAACCTTCATGGTGGAGAAAACCCAACAAAAAATTCCTCAATATAGATATACCAAAGACTGAACAGAGTATCCTCCTCTACTCCTTCACTAAGAAGAGTAGCGCACCACTTGACCAATAAATACCAAGAGATAGACCAAAAACCCTCCTTGACGTCACCCCGAGTTGTAGTAGGTTCTCCTCCAAGACTTGCACACTACAGAGCTATGTGTGTGTTCAAATGAGACATCATCCTCACATATAAATACAAGTTGTGAGGTGGCACTAGCATTGTGAATCTTCACTTGGTGGAGCCGACTTTTCCTAGAAGTGGCTAAAACCACTTTACAATTACTAGAGGCTGAATTTACAAATAACATCATACAAATACATGTTGATCAATCCACAAAAGGGGATTTTATATTATACAAGACCTGACTTGATCAATCCACAAAAGGGGATTTTATCTATACAATAATGACTCAAATACAAGTAGAATATTCTTCAAAGTTACAATAATTCAACACTCCCCCTTAACAGGAAGGGTATTCTACTGACAACATTAATAACAACTATCTGGACTCAATACATAATTAAGAGGAGGGGACATCATCATCAACATCAAGAACATTGTCGGTCATATCTATAGGTCATCGAAAGTTTTTCTCATCATCAGCATTAGTAGAAACTGAACATTATCATCATATGCATCACAGAGATGGAGTAACATCATCATCAACAACAACATGAATATGGAACATCAACAACAAAAAGCTAGAATAACATCATCATCATCAACATCATGAAGTTGTAACATCAACATCTATATGTGGCAACAAAATGAGAGAGGTGAATCAACAACAACATCTGTGGTACTCTGATAGACCATCCTTACTGGACCTTTGGGATCTTCCCATAAATCATAAGTTTTCCTAGGATATAAAATCCTAACAAGCTACCACGTGGTACTCTGACAGAAAGTCCTTATCAGACCTTCGAGATATACCTAGGATTCATGAAATTCCCTAAGATATAGAATCCTAACTAAGATACCACTACTGACCACAACTTGCATATACATGCACAGGTACTCTGACAGACCATCCTTACCAGACCTTTGGGATCTTCCCAGGGATGATCGGTTCCCTAGGATATAAAATCCTAACTAACCTACCTGTTGTTGGTCAGGATACCATAGTATCATCAAAATTACTCCCCCTTTCGAGGGAGGTCCTTTCGGACTACACCAAGCTTGTCTCAAAAGTACTAAAACTTCACACGAGATAGAGGATTAGTCAACACATCTCCAACCAACTCATCTATGCCAACATATTGGATATTTGTAGCTCCCTTCTTCACCATGTCACGAATGTAGTGATATCAAATCTCTATGTGCTTCGTCTTATCATGAAACACTGGTTTCTCTAACATCTTTATGCAAATCTGGTTATCACATAGAATCATGGTCACTTCCATCTCCAGATCGAATAGACATGTCAACAACTTCTGAAGCCATATGGCTTCACAACTCGTGAAACATGCTGCAATGTACTCCGCTTCTGCTATGCTTAGAAAAATACTAGATTGCTTCCTTCTTTTCCATGAAGTCATGTCTAACCCCAAACTAAAACAACATCCTTAAGTGATTTTTCTGTCTGAAGCACTTCTAGCCCAATCTAAATCAGTATAGCCATACAATTTGAAGTCACAATGTCTAGTATAACATAGACCATAGCCCAACATACCCTTAAGGTATCTCATCACGTGCTTTGCAGCTACAGGGTGAACATGTCTGGGCTCCATCAGATACTGACTCAAGGTGTTCAAAACAAAGAATAAATCCGGTCTGGTATTCATCAGATACATCAACGAACCAATCATTTTTTTGTATAGAGTAACATCAACTATTTCTGACAAAGTATTAGCCAATAACTTAAGATTCGTATCCATAGAAGTGGATGTGGCTCTACATTCCATCATGTTGAATCTCTTCAGAATTTCCACAACATACTTTCCTTGATTAAGGAAAATCTCTTATGCATTCTGCCATACTTCAAGAGCTAATAAATAGTGCATCATGCCTAGGTCCTTCATTTCAAATTCAACGAAAAAATTCTTCTTACAATTTGTGATGAGATTTTCTTCATCTGTCGAGAATAAGTCATCCATATATAGCAGCAATACGACTGGCTCATCATTCATAACCTTGAAGTAAATATTAGAATCAACTTTACTCTTGGAAAATCCCAAGTGTAGTTTCCAAATATTAAATAATATGCAAAACATAAATATTTCAGATAGAAATGGCAGAACAACAATGATATAACCAGAAAAATACTAGAATAATACTAGAATAACACCAGAAAGAGCACCTTGATGAATAATATCAATGTTCACTTGCCTCTTCGAGGGGGGAACCTCCAACATATCAGAGCTCTATTACAATAATATCCAAGAAAAAACTTCTCATACCCTCTACTCCTATTTATACTAAATCTGTCAATCCAAAAGAACAATCTAGAGGAAGATCCTTCCAGAAGCATAATATTCTATTATGTCTTGTTACATTTGACTTATTCTTCCTTATTTCTAGGACTTATTAATATCATCCTTTATTACATGAAAATATATTATTCTACCTACGTGAGGGGTTAGGGAGGTTAGGTCCCTAACATGTCTTCCCCTGTAAAAAAACTTTGTCCTCAAGGCTTGAGATGAGGAAATTGTTGCAGAATGGTAGTTGGTTCCCAAGTGGCAACTGTTGGAGTGGTATATTTCCACTAGACTAATACTTCCTTGATGGTGCACTAACGCAAATGATTCTCGCGTTGGTCCAAAACTGCTTGTGGTTGCAACTAGATGGATCCTTCTTCATCCAACTCGGGAAGGCTGGTTTGAGTTTGGCACTTAGTTCCAATCACATTCTTTAAGAAGGAGACATGAAAAACTAGATGGAGATTAGAATGACAGGGAAAATATAATTGATAGGACACCTATCACACACGCTTGAGAATAGTATAAGGACCATAAAATTTGGGCGTCAGTTTCTAACAATGGTCAACCTTGAGGGAATTTTTCTTATAAGGTTGTAGTTGAAGAAACACCTGGTCTCCTTCAACAAATTGATGTTCAGAGTCATCTTGGTCTACCTGTTTCTTCATGCAATTCTGGGCCATGACCAAATTATCTTTGAGGTTACATAGAATAGCCTCTCGAACTGTAAGCATTTGGTCAACCGCCTGGACCTTCGAGACACTTGGAAGGTATGAGAGAAATGAAGGTGGTGTTTTTCCATATTGCTTCAAAAGGAGTCATGCAGGTAGTTGTATGGTAAGATGTGTTGTACCACCATTCAGCTAGTGGTAACCATTGATCCCACTGATTTTTCCTTTCTAATGCAAAACACCTCAAATATGTTTCCAAACACTTGTTGACAAATTGTGTTTGACCATCAGTATAGGGATGGTAGGTTGTGTTGAGATGCAATTGGGTTCCCTGTAGCCTGAACATTTCTTTCCAAAACTTACTGGTGAAAGTGGGGTCTCGATTAGAAACAATAGAATGAGGCAGGCCATGAAGCTTGAAGACATGATCCATGAAAATTTGAGCCACAATGGAGGTGGTAATGGGTGTTGAAGAGAACATAAATGAGCATACTTGGACAAACGATCAACGACCACCATGATGACTAATTTATTAAACGATTAAGGTAAGCCCACAATAAATTCCATAGAGATATCTCTCCAAATAGCAGGTGGAATCGAAAGTGGTTGTAGTGTGCCAGGATCTTTGATGGTTTCTCCCGTGTGGCATTGACAAACATCATATTCTGCCACAAAATTGCAAAAGTCATGTTTCATACCATCCCCCAAAAAACAATGTTTGACCCAGTCATAGGTTTTGGTAAACCCAGAGTGCCTAGTTGTGGGTGTATCATGAAGCTCAGAAAGTACTATGGATTTATGTTGTGATTGTTTACTTAAATACAAACAACCTTTGTAGTGAAGCTCATCATTGTGCCAAAAGTACCTTGGGGAAACTGGAGAATTGTCCTTCAATTGTTGGATCATATGAAAAATTTTGGGATCTTGTAGCCATTCCTGGCAAACAACTTGGAGCCAATTTGTTACAATGAAGGAGAGGGAAAAAAGGGACCCATTATCTTCATATTTCCTTGAAAGTGCATCAACAACCACATTGTCTTTTCCTTTCTTGTAAATGATCTCATAATCATATCCAAAGAGCTTAGTCACCCATTTTTGTTTCTTCTAGGAGGAAGGGCATTGTTCCAGAAAATACTTGAGGCTTTGATGATCTGTCTTAATTTGGAAGCGCTACCCCAATAGATAAGGGCACCAAAGAGCCACTACATGAAGAATAGCCAAAATTTCCTTTTCATAGATTGATTAGCCCAGACGTTTCTCTGACAGTTGTTTACTGGTAAAGGCCAAAGGCCAACCCTCTTACATAAGGACTTCTCCAATTCCTCTCCTTGAAGAATCACATTCGAGGACAAAGGTCTTTGTGAAATCAGGAAGGGCCAGGACTGGAGTGGTGCAAATGGCCACCTTCAAGGTTTGAAAGGCCTAATCAGCTATTGGATTCCAAGTGAAACAATTATTTTTAAGGAGATCAGTGAGAGGTGCCACAATCTTTCCATAATTCTTAACAAACTTGCGATAATAACCTATTAAACCTAGAAATACACACTATATTTTGAGAGTCTTTGGGCGAGGCCAATCCTGCATAGATTCAATCTTCTTAGGATCCGCCCTGAAACCTTCCTTGCCAACAATATGACCTAGGTACTTGACTTATGAGGTGCCAAAAGAACATTTATATTATTTGAGGAAAAGTTGGTGCTGAGAGAGTAGATGTAGAACACGATCCACATGCCCAAGATGGGTTGTCCAGGTTTTACTATATATGAGGATATCATCAAAGAAAATTAAGATGAAATGATGGAGAAAAGGATAGAAGACATGATTCATGAGGCTTTGGAAAGTGGAGGGAGCATTACTTAAGCCAAAGGGCATGACCAAAAAGTCATAGTGTCCCTCATGATTTCAAAATGCAGTCTTACGAATGTTTTCCTCATTTATACGTATTTGGTGGTAGCTAGAATGAAGATCAAATTTAGTAAAGAACTGGGCACCACTCAATTCATCCAAGAGGTCATCAATGACATGAATGACACTTTTTTCTTTGATGGTGAGTTTGTTGAGGGAGTGAAATTCAGGACACATGTGCCAAGAGTCTTCTTTCTTAAGGACCATGACCACAGGAGAAGAGTAGGGGTTCATACTAGGACGGATAACACCTGCGGTGAGAAATTCTTGAACAATTTTCTCAATTTCATTTTTATAGGAAAAGGGATGATGATAGGGATGAAAATTGAGAGGGAGCCTACTAGGGACAAGACGAATGGAATGATCATGAACACCACGGGAACTAGGAAGTCCTTGGGGAGTGGAAAAAACAACTTGATGTTTGGAGAGGATGTATTGGAGATCTTGCGACACAGAAGGTGTCTTAGTGGTGTGAATAGCATGGAGTTGTGCAATAATGCCAGAATGAACTTTTTTGAGGAGATTTTCCATGCGATGGGAACTGATGATCTTTAGGGAACTGGTGGTGATGCCTTGGAATGCATATTGTTGGCCCTCCTAGTTGAATTGCATGGTTAATTCCTTAAAATACATGAGAATGGGACCCAAAGTCCTTAGCCATTCTGCACCCAACATAATTTCACATCCACCCATGTCGATAGCAACCATATGAGATTTCATGTGTTACTGACCAATTTGGAGACACACATTTTCACAACGCCCCCCACATTTCATGGACTCGTTATTGGCAATCATGATTTGAAAATTATTGACTGAACGGATATAATAATTAATTGCTTGGGAAATGTAGCGATGCATACAATTATGGATGATTTCACTGTCAACAAGGATGATGACCTTCTGATTCTTAATGTAACCAATTAGCTTGAGGGTTTGCAGAGAAAAGAAACCAGTGTGATCATTCAAGGAAATGACCAGTTCAACTTCGGGAGGGTTGGAGGGTGGGGTCATGTCAGTGGGTTCAAGTAACTCAGCCACAGGGGGGCCACAACATCGTCTTCTGAAACATCCTTGACGATGGTTGTTGGCCCTTGGCTATGGAAGAAAGTGAAGAGTAAGGAAGAAAGGTGAAGTACGAACTGCACAGAAAGCACATTGATTGAGAACGAATCAAAGTGATCAAAGAAGAGGAAAAGAAGGAGCAAAGGAAGGAAAATCTAGCCCTTGGAAGAGAATACCAAGGAAGACAGATCAGCAAGGAAAGATGGATTGAGGACAACTCAGCAAGCAAAAGAATATGTCATCGAGTGCTTTGGAGCACCTTGCAGAAAAGAAGGAAAGACGGGCTGGCGAAGCCTTGAAAACGCGGGTCAAATGGACCTAGGGTTTTAGATACCTAGGGTTTTGGATCTAGGGTTTTGACACCTATACTTTTTCCATGTAATGTATAAATAAAGGTCTAGAGGAGATGGGATGGGTTCGTTCATATTATGAGGGTTAATGGTTGTTGATTGTTGTTGTCGAGAGAGAGAAGTGTGATGTTCTATAAGAGTATATATGGTAAGATCTTCAGCTGGGTGCGAATATCAACCCTGTAGCTGGGTGCGAATATCAACCCTGTAGTTGGGTGCGAATATCAACCCTACAGCTGGGTGCGCGGGGAGGGGAGAGAAAAAGAGAGAAGAGAGAGAGAGAGATGCAAGCTAAGAGCGCAGATAGAACAATATGTTTCCATTTAATATATCAAGAAACACAGTTATGTGGACATATCCATAGGGAGAGGGTGAACCACGTATATCTTATTCTTCTATGTGGTTGATGTTGTGTTATTTTCTTTCTGTTATATTGTTATTGCATTGTTGTGCTAGATCTGAGATGTAACCTGCGAAGTAAGCTTACGCGTGGTAAATAATATCTAGGTTGTTGTGTGTTGGTGCCCTAGATCAACTTTGCACTTCCTCTAGTTGTACACACATGTGTCCTGCAAACCCCTATTGCTACTTCGGGTGAGTCTGTATCTGCGTCGCAGGTGTTTCCAAAAGGGCCAGTAGTTAGGGATTTTTGTTGCGTTGTTAGAGTTAAACCCTGGGTCTTCCCCTGTGCCAACAAATGGTTCTGTTGTCAGGACCAGGATCTTCTTGAGGGAATTCTAAGGTGGTTTCTATTGAACACAAAGATTCAGAAGTGGAAAGAAGAACAAGAAAAGGACTTCGTTGAAGCCCGGAACAAGAACCCTAATCTTAGTACAGAGGATTGGTTGGGAAGGTATATCTTTACTGATATACACAATATTTTCTTTAGAGGAATTCATAAAGAGCTATACGAGTGGTTAGCTGGATTAGCAGATACCCAGTTTGAAATCAGACCTAGACCACCTGTGGTTTGGACGTTGGCGCTGATCAAGAAGGTCAAGAGAGTTGATAACGTCATGTCAAGATAAGTAGATCACTGGTTTGATAGCACTATTGGAGGGTAAATTATTGAGTTTGTTATTGACAGAGTAGAGTCATATAGCCAAGCAGAGAGATATTTCTGTAAGGGACCTAGAGGAAGATTTTTACACTTTTTGAAGTTGAAGATCAAGATGTTATTGCATGAGAAGAACATCTTGAAGATACAATAATCTATCGTATTGAAAATCTAATGTTCAAGAACTCAGACAGTGACTGTGAAACAGAGGTTGGGAATATGCGCAGTGGGAGAAATAGAGAGGTTCCTTTGGTGAACCTGTTTGAGCATACTCATGAGCCATTGGCACAGGAAAGAGGGTTATAAAGTGGAGAAGAAGAAGATTTATTGAACGAGGAACATTCAGAGTCTGGAAGGGAAGACTGAAGAACCTTGCTGAGAAGAATCAAAGACTTCAGGAACTGAACCTACCGTTGAAATAAGTACTATTACTCCTCCTATTCTTATAGCAACGTTAAGTAACCAGAGTAGTCAGATTTATCAGAGCATTGTTACTTGCAGTCCAGTACAAAATCAGTCAAGAACCTAGGAAGATCTATCGCATATGAAATGAGGTTACCTATATTTAGAGGAGATGGATCTGAAGATCCTGATCAAGAATGGTTCTTATGCGAAGTTGTATGGAGTATTAAGCAAGTCAGTGACAAAGTTGTTAAGAGAGATCAGTTTAGTACTACCTTGAGAGACCACGCACTGAGCTGGTACATGAAGTTTGTTAAATGGGTTGCACAACCTAAACCGTTGAACGATATCAATACTACGTTGAGTGAAGAATTCAAGAAACCCAAGTTGGAGTCGCAATGCATTACAGAACTAAAGGAAATCAAGCAGAGAGTAGCTGAACCTGTTTGGGGGTTTGATCAGAGGTTTAAGACCTTGACAGGCCGCTTCATCTTTCAGATTCCAGATGAACAGAATAAGGAATAGTTCATTGTTGCCCTTTTACCACACACCAGAGTTCCTCTGATGCAACATAAGGTTTCTTCGCAGGCTGAGGCATTGGATATCTCCATGAAACTATAATCATCCCATATGGGAGAATCCATCACAGGTATGAGTCAAATTTTGAGTCATCTAACTAGCTTATCTCTGCAGGTCGAAGATATGAAGAAAGAAAAGGGAAAAGATAAAAGAGAATACATTTGGTGTATCAGATGTAAATCAAAGGGCCATGAAAAGGAGCATTGTCCCCTATTTAATGAGTACTTGGCCTCTTGAGCTCTGATCCCTTTGAAGCATGTTACTCTACCCTGGTGTGAGGTATGTAGAAATAGACATCGCCCTAGTAAATGTTATTACATGAAAAAATATGTCCAGACACCTACCAACCTTTACTGCACATTCTGTAAATTTGTGGGGCATGATGAGAAGGATTGTAGGGCTTATGACCTATTGCACGAAAGGTCAAGAGATACATATAGGATTCAAGGAGAGATGCAATAGAAGGGAAATGCTACACAGTTTAACTCCCCAGAAAGAGGAAAATTCATTCCTCGCAGTGGATTCATAGGAAGAAGATGAGGAGGAGGCATGGGTCGAGGTCGAGGTCAAATTATTTGTTATAACTATGCCCAACCAGGTCATTTGGAAAGGGATTTTCAGAACCCTTGTACCACTTGCAGCTACTGCAACTCATTTGAACATGTTATTGAGGATTGTCCAACATTTTTATCGAAACTTCAGGAGAGGCGAGGACGAAACCAAGAAGTCCAATTAATATCAGTCAAACCTCATGGAGAGGATCCCAAAGTCACTATTATCACAATAGGAGCCACTATTACAAGAGAAGACATGGTGACTCTAGAAAATACTATAGAAGGATCACGGATCAGAAGAGATGCAGAGAAGACACAATTGTTTGATCAAAGGAAGGAGAAGCAAACATTTGAAGAGGCAAGAAGAGAATTTGGAGGAGAACAAGATTCTTCATCGAAGGCACAACCAAAAGCGAGAGAATGTGGGATGCCTCTGGAATTCGATCAGTTTGCATCACCTGGAGAAGGAAAAGAGGTAAGCAATCTTGTCAATTTCTTGTATACGTTCATTGATTTGATTAAGGATGAAAGAGTTGTGAAAGAAATACAACACTTGATCAAACAATATGAGCCAGGGAAGGTAGAGCCTCTGCTAATTAGAGCAGTACATCAAGTATCCATAAAGAGAAGGACAAACAAGGAACTACACCTTAATTCTTAGACTGGGGACTATGAAATAGATTATGTGGTCCTCGACTTGGGATCAGAAGTCAACATTATGACGAAGAAGACCTAGGCATTGATGGGAAAACCTAAGTTTATCTATTCCCCTATCAGGATCAGGATGGCTAATCAACAGGAAGTAAGCCCCTTTGGAAGACTGTAGCATGCCCCTGTGGACATCGACGGGGTAAGGACATTTACAGACTTCGAAGTAAATGAGATAGTTGATGATAGTTGTCCTTATTCTGCACTGTTAGGAATTTATTGGGCTTTCAAAAATTCTATTGTGGTTGACTTAAATAAAATAAGAATGATGTTGGAAGGTGATGGCCTTAGGGTCATTTCACCTTTTTATCCTCATGAAGGTCGCAAGTACACAGAACCCATAAAAGAAGAAGATTGTGCTTATGAACTAGAGAATATATATAAATTGATAGCAAGACAACATGATTACATTAATCCTACAACATATGGAAACTTGAGATGGAGAAGTGAGAGTGCATGTTCATCAGAATCATAGGAAGCACTGGAGAACTAGCATAAAAGGATGTATGAAGTCTCCACACGACGATGTGCCATATTTACCAGGAAAGTTCGCTGGATCGGCACAAAAGTAAGTAACCTTCCCACATTTGATGGTTTAAATCATTTAGAAACATTCTTATTGGAATTTGAAGAAGTTTTACCAGTACAATAGAGGTTGTTGGCACTGGACGAAGCCTTGAAATAAATGCCAGCAAGATGGTGGGGGACACACAAGAAGAACATCGTGAAGTGGGTACAATGTCACACTTTGATGACAATGTGTTTTTCAGACCAAGTCGAAGGGTGAGAATTTAGATACATAGGCCAGAGTTTTCCAAAGGACCATGTGAGAAGTCCTGAGGAGGCTTGGAATCACATTCCTAAAGAACAATGGGTGCACAATTTCATTAACACTCTGGATACTATGCCCATCAATTGGTATCTTCAAGCAGAACTACACCTCACCACTTCAGATTGGTATGGTATGACCTAGAACTTTATAGCTACATTTTTATTTGAAAGTCAATACCCCACAGTAGATCAGGCTTTACAATTTGTAAGACAGAAAGTCTTTGAGGAGGCACCTAACCTCCCTGTTGAGAAAAAAGAAGATGAATGGACTACACCTCTTCAGAAATTACAAGGTTGCTACAATATCAATGTTGATGAATATGATGACCCTAGGAATGTGAACATCACAGAAAATGAAGGACAGAGAGACATGGAAGGGCTAGGGGTTGAACTAACTATCATTGGATAGCCAATTAAAATCAAGAAAGTTAATATTGGAACAGATCAAGCACCTAAGTTGGCCAATGTTATAGATTACTGGGATGATTCCACTATTGATAAGATTACATAATTACTACATGAGTATCAGGACTTGTTTCCAACCAAGTTCATAGACATGAAGGGAATTAAAGGGCCCATGGAAGAAATGAATATCCCCTTGAAACCAAATGCAAGGGAAGTCAAGCAGAGACCCTACAGACTAAATCCCAAGTATAAGTAGAAAGTCAAGATCGAACTAGACAGAATGCTGGAAGAAAGAATCATAGACCCTATCGAAGAATCATAGTGGATTAGCCCTATGGTGGCCCAAGATAAGAAGTCAGGAGAGATCAAAATATGTGTAGACTTGAGGAAACTGAATGATGCATGGTTACACGATCCATTCCCTACACTGTTTACCAACAAAGTGTTAGATAATGTAGGAGGACAGGAAGTTTACTCCTTCACATATGGATTTTCAGGTTATCACTAGATCAAGATTGCTAAGGAAGATTTCCATAAGACCACATCTGCCATGGAATGGGGTTCTTTCCAATACACTGTGATGCCTTTCAGATTGAAGAATGCACTAGCCATCTTTTCCAGGGTAGTGGTCGAATCATTCGAGTTTTTACATAAATTTTTGGAAGCATATTTTGATGATTGGACTGTCTTTAGCTTATTGAAAATCATATTGAATGTTTAAGACTAATGTTGGATAAGTGTAGGCAATGCCAGATTTCCTTGAACCTGAAGAAGTGCATCTTCCTCTCACCTTTTGGATTATTGTTGGGACACATTGTATGTAAGCAAGGGTTTTTGGTAGATCCCTCTAAGATTGCCATCATTGTTGATCTACCTCCCCCTACTTTGGTTAGACAGTTGCACACTACGCTGGGACATATTGGATACTACAAAAAGTTCATTAAGAGTTATGCACAGATAACACCACCCATGGAAAATATTTTAAATAAATATCATCAGTTTCAATGGTCGGAGGGATGCCAGCAGAACTTCGACACACTAAAGCAGAAAATGGTTACTGCGCCTATTCTGGTCTTCCCAGATTGGAGTAAGGAATTCCACGTCCATGTTGATGCTTCGTCCATTGCATTAGGAGCAATGTTCTCACAACTAGGATCATGAAATATTGACCACCCACTAGCCTTTGCTAGTAGGAAGCTATCTAAAACTGAGATAAACTACACTACCACTACTATGGTGTATGTGCTATGGTGTATGTGCTGCAGAAGTTTAGACACTACTTGTTGGGAGGGCATTTCAAGATGTTTACTGATCACTCTACGTTGAAATACTTAGTCAACAAGCCATTGTTGGAGGGAAGAATCTACAGATGGCTAATTTTATTCCAGGAATATGAATTTGAGATTGTGGTCAAGCCAGGGAGAATGAACAAGGGACCTGACCACTTGTCTAGGCTAGAACATGGAGAGGAACCTACCAGTTTGGAAGATACACTACCAAATGTTACACATGAAATTTTCACACCTAGGTACCTCGCCCAAAGTGTTGTAAAGTGTCATATAAGTGTCTCATACACCTAGACACCATGGAATAACCTATGTCATAATCCCTAGTCAATGTGGAGGAGGGATATATTACATGAAGGCCAAAATACCAAGTGCACATGAATTATTATTAATATTCATGGAAACAAAATTGATTAAGTGTGAGAATCAAGTGCACATGAATTATTATTAATATTCATAAAAAAGAAAGTAATTAAGTGTGAGAATCCACCTCACATTTGGTTTCCTATTTTTTAGGGAAGGTGGAGGATCTCATGGATGGTTGAAATATTTCCTCCTTAAAATCCTTGAGAGATATTTCCTCCCCAAAATCCTTAAGAGATATTTTCTCCCTAAATATCTTAGAGATCCCTTTCTTAGTGGATCTGATGAGAGATCCTCTCCATGGTGGTTAAGCCTCCAAATCCTATATAATGAGGGATTTCCATGGAGGAGGGGAGAGAGGAGTTTAGAGATACCAAACTTATGATCTCATGAGAAGTGGAGGAGAATAATCAGTGAAAGTATTGTCATTCTGATCATGAAGCTTTTGAGAAAGGGTTGGACAAGGAGAGCTTGATGAAGTTGTTGCACTCACATCTATGGTTGTAAGTTTTCTTCATTGTTGTTCTCATTAATGTAATCAATGATTGGCCTGTTTATTTCAAACTTGTACTTGTTTCATATAAGTTTGTCTGCAGTAGATGGATCTATGTTTTAGCTAATCTCAGTAGAGTAGGAAGGCTTTTGTACTTTTGTTTGTCTTGCAGGACCTACCAAGGAGCTCAAGATCGAAGCTCATCCTGGACCTTGCAGGGAAAAACGACGTTCATAAGGTGCACACCTTTATCCTTCTCTTTTGTTCATCAACTTGATTATATCTAAAAGGAAGTCAGTGTCCATGTTAAGCACTTTCTATCTTAGAGTTAAGGGTCTAGCTCTCAAGAGGAGGTCTACCTGTCCGCAAGGATATTTTCCTACAACACCATATGCACAGTCTTGTCCATTATAAAGGTTGATGATCACTTCATCGAGATAGTCCAATACCTATCTACAGGAATGGCACCTTGCGAACACACAGTCATTCGGAAGAAACGGTTGGTAGTTCGTGTTGCAGATTTTTCACTTATAGTTCGACAACTATATAAGATGGGACCCAATGAGATTTTGAGGAGATGTGTTATGGAGGCAGAAATACCACTGATTTTGGCAGAATCACATCAAGGCATTGCAGGAGGACATTATTCCGGGAAAGAAACAATGCAGAAGATTCTTAGAGCTGGCCTCTAGTGGCCCACTTTACACAAAGATGCTAAGGAATACTATAGAGCCTGCGATGTATGCCAAAGAGTTGGAAACCCTTATAGAAGGGATGATATTCCTTTAGCACCTCAACTAACGTTATAGACATTTGAGAAACAGGCCATTGATTTTGTGGGACCTATCAACCCCCCAGGAAAGGGCACAGGATCTCGATACATCATCACTCCGACAGAGTATTTGACCAAATGGGAAGAAGCAGGAGAAGTTAGGGACTGTAGTGCAACTACAACTGTGCAATTCATATTTAAGGATATCATAACAAGGTTTGGATTCCCAAACATCCTTATGGGCGATCAAGGTACTCATTTTATTAATAAGACTATTGAAGCCTTAACTCAAGAATTTGAAGTTCATCATCATAAGAGTGCGCCATACCACCCACAAGTGAATGGTATAGTAGAAGCTTTCAATAAGATCTTGGAGATAGTGCTGACGAATATTTGCAGTGTGAACAGAGATGATTGGGATTTGAGAGTTCCAACAGTACTATGGGCATATCAAACCACTTGCAAGAAGTTGACAATGAAGACTCCCTTTAAGTTAGTTCATGGCCTAGAAGCAGTGGTACCTATGGAATATTTGGTTCATAGTTTGAGAATTGCATAATTTACAGATATGGATGACACAGACATTGTACAAGATAGGCTTGCGCAGTTGGTAGAACTAGAAGAAGACAGGTTTATTGCAATATTTCATCAGCAGGTACAGAAGGAATGAGAGAAGGCCTACCATGACAGGCATATCAAGAGGAAATCATTCAAACAAGGAGATTTGGTGCTGGTATACAAAATCAATCTCATGAAGCATCCAAAGAAGTTTAGGACACATTGGCTTGGGCCTTATGAGGTCGCCTATGTTACAGAAGGAGGAGTTGTGCAGTTGAAGACTCTGAATGGAGAATGGAAAGAAGGTTTGGTAAATGGGAGTTGGTTTAAATTGTACTATGACAACCAACTGCATCATAGATCTCAGTAAAAGGATAAGAAGAAGGGTCTAGGTACCAGGTGTAGTTGAAACTGGGTACCAGACACAGAAAAGACAGTTTGCACAAGGAAGGGAGGGATCGAGTAGAGAGCACAGGTTGCTCTGTACAGTCTGAAGTCGAAGTGAAATAGAAGGTTCAGTCTTGCAGTGACTCAGGATAAGTCACATGTGAGTGTTGGGGGCCTGTTGGCCCTTGGTTATGAAATAAAGTGAATAGTAAGGAATAAAGGCAAAGTACGAACTATTAGGAAAACACATTGACTGAGAATGGGTCGAAGTGGTCAAAGAAGCAGAAATGAAGGAGCAAAAGAAGGAAAAGCTATCTGTTGGAAGAGAAGACCAAGGAAGACAGATCAACAAGGAAAGATGGATCATGGACAACTCAACAAGAAGAATAAGACATCAACAAGTGCTTTGGAGCACCTCACAGAAAATAAGGAAAGATAAGTTGGTGAAACCCTGAAAATGTGGGTCAAGTGGACCTAGGGTTTTGGATCTAGGGTTTTGACACCTAGAATTTTTCCATGTAATATATAAATAAAGGTCTAGAGGAGTTGGGATGGATTATTTAATATTATGAGGGTTAATGGTTGTCGATTGTTGTTTTCGAGAGAGAGAAGTGTGTTGTTGTAGAAGAGTCTGTATTGTAAGATATTCATCTGGGTGCGAAGATCAACCCTGCAACTGGGTGTGTAGGGAGGGGAGAGAAGAAGAGAGAAGAGAGAGATAGATATGTAACATAAGAGCGCATATATAACTGTATGTTTCCATTTAATATATCAAGAAGAACAGTTCTGTGGACGTGGCCCTAGGGAGAGGGTGAACCATGTATATCTTATTGTTCTATGTGGTTGATGCCCTGTTTTTTGCTTTCTGTTATACTTTTATTGCATTGTTGTGTTAGATATGAGATATAACCTGTGAAGTAAGATTAATCATGGTAAAGAATAGCTAGGTTGTTTTGTGTTGTTTCCCTGGATCCACATTGCAATTCCTCTGGTTGTAGACACCTATGTCCTGCAACCCCCTATTGCTACTTTAGGTGAGACTACATCTGCTTTGCAGGTGTTTCCGAAAGGGCCAATAGTTAGGGATTGTTGGTGCACTGTTAGAGTTGAAACCTGGGTATGCCCTTATGCCAACAATGGCCATAAAAATATTTTGTTCCTTACAATTGTGCCCAAGAAAATATTTTTCATCACAATTATAAAAAAGGTCTTTGAGTTGGCATTCAGCCATTTCTTCCCTGGTCAATTTTTGGATATTTAGTGGAGTGGAAGGAGAAGTGGGAGTGGTTGGTTTAGAGCGAGGAATAAATGAGGGTTTTCTGGTTTGAGAAGAGACAACCTGTTGTGATTCCTTATCTCTTTTAGTATCTTCCACCCAACTCTGAGGTGGAGCCACGAGGACATGGTCATGAATATTATCCTTGAGGCCACTGATAAAACATTCTCGAAAAAAAACATCAGACATGCCCTCTGTACGGAAATCCAATCGTTCAAAAGTAGCGATAAAGTCTTCCATTGTGCCAGATTGTTTCAACTTTGTCAAATGACCTAAATGGTTGGTGTCAGTGTCAAAGAGAAACTTTGTCAAACGACCTAAATGGTTGGTGTCAGTGTCAAAGCGTTCATAAAGCTCTGCCACAAATTGTGTCCAAGCCACATAGCCTTGGTGTTCAATTTTTCTCCATTGCCACCATTGCCAATTTTCTTGATCAAGATGGAGAAAACCATACTGGAGTTTGACCAACTCATCTGTAATTCCATAGAAAGAGAAATAATTTTCCATTTGAGTTACCCAACTAGTGCGATCCGAGCCATCAAATTTTTTCACATCCACATGCGAAAGGTGTAGGTCACGTTGAAAGTGATGGGGATAAAAAGTCAAGGAATTAGAGGAAGTTTCACCTTCGAAGTGCAAAGGTGGGTCAGAGGATGGAATATCTGCAGGGATATTCATCTTTCCACAAATCATGGTAGTGAAGGATGCAAGCTGGGTAGTGAGGTCATGCTTGATGGTTTCCATTTTGGCGTCTATGGAGGAATGCAGGTTTTTATTAATGGTGGAAAAAAAGGTATCTAGGGAGGAATGAATGTTTTTATTGATGGTGGAAAAAATGGCACTAATTTGTCGCACTTCCTGTTGGGTCTCTGTGAAATTAGAGTACAAATAATTGAAGCGAGCTTCCAAGTCTTGCCTACGGGTGTGGGACATGATGAAGAGGGAAAATGAAGAAGGAAGGGTGGGATCACACATAAAATGGGTTATGGTTGAAGTGTATCATGACGATCAGGGCGACGATGGGAATCCAAAGGGGTAAGGCCCAAATAAGGGTGTTGGAAGGGGGTCAGGTCCACAGGAAATATTGTTTTTTGCTGAAAAATGATAGGTATGACTGGGATAAGGCTAAAGAGAGGAATCCAACTGGATAGGGCTCAAATAATGGTGCCAACAGTATCTTGTAGAGTTATAATCTGATCTGAAGAATATTGTAGTGTTGAAATGTCCAAACTCTTAACATGAATAAATGTGTAGTAATTTAGCAACATGAATATAGGAGGCACAATTGCATGGAAATAGATCTTGTCTGTTCTATTTTTTTTCCCGTCCCAAGGGTTAGGGTATGTATGGTGTCTATACACAATGGTTTTCCCTGTGTTATAGCTCTCTAATATACGTGTGGGGTCCAACAATAGTACTTGGCCCAATATCTTAGAGCACCAACTAAGGAGACTAGACTGAGCCCTTAGTCATACTACCCAACTACCCAGGTACTAGAGATAGATATTTGTAGATTTAAGACGTCAAAATACGTCTCTACCCTGAAAAAAATTAACCCACAATTTTCTACCAAGGAAAGTGCTCTGATACCACTTGTAGTATTCCAAATATAAAATAGTATGTAGAACATAAATATTTCAGCTAGAAATGGAAAAGCAACACTGATATAACCATAACAATACTAGAATAATACCAGAATAACACAAGAAATAACACCTTTATTAATGATAGCAATGTTCACTTGCCTCTTCGAGGGGGAAACCTCCAACAGAGCAGAGCTCTATTACAATAATATCCAAGACAAAAATTTGCATATGCTCTACTCCTATTTATACTAAATCTGTCTATCCAAAAGAACAATCTAGAGGAAGATCCTTTTAGAAGCGGAAGCTTCTATTATGTCTTCTTACATTTGACTTATTCTTCCTTATTGCTAGGCCTTGTTAATATTGGCCTTTATTACATGGAAATATATTATTCTACCTACATGAGGGGTTAGGGAGGTTAGGTCCCTAACACCAAGCTCGTCAGGAAACCGTTAATTCTGTCATACCAAGATCTCAGAGCTTACTTCAACCCTTATAAATCTTTCTTTAGCCTGTAGACATGAGTTTTTTTATCTTGTACTTCGAAACCAAATTTTCACATCTCATTGTACTAATCTAGTACACTTGCTCAGCTACAACTCAATCTGCATAATCATGTGTTGGTTCTATGTGCTTTCTGCAAAACACTATTTGTCTCACTTCCTGAGAGTATGTCCTCTACTTTTTCTACAATTGTTCCTTCTGGAACCAAGACTCTACACCTGCAGATTCTATCTCTGAAGCTGAGAATGACTGCTCTATTCTTACAATAGTTGTTGAAATCTGAGAGTAGCTCCTATATTCTAACATGGAAAAAGCTTCATATAAAACTAAGAGTGGTTGATATTGAAGGTAGTGTTTCTTCTTTCATGGAGGTAACTCAATCTCAAATACAGGGACTACTCCCTCATAATCTCATACTATATTGGAATCATGGTTGTTCTGACTGTCTTCATGAACACTGGAAATATTCCTTTGATTACTAGAGAAATTGTCTTGTTATAGTCGTCTCCTTCTTGCTGGGAGAATCCTCTATACACATATTAGGCTTTGTACATCTCTATACTGTTACTTGATATGCTAGATGAATCTTGGAAGTCACCACTGACTTCCCTTATGGTCTTAAGGAAATACCCATATCCCATTCCTTCTGACTAGCTTTCTCCTATGTCATTGAAACAAGGGGATATTCTCATGAGATTTCATGTCTCCTATAGGTCTCTGAAGCTACGATCTAGTCTTCTAAACTCATGGAATCTGTCTGTCAGTCCTGGACGATGTCTCTTTTTCCCATATGATCCTTTCTGAGATCAGGCTTACTATGAGTCTTAATTTCTTCAGAGTCTACAAAAACTTCATATTCTATGCAAGATATACTTGGTGTTGAATACCAAGTCTTAATACGAAAATTTGAGTCATACTTCAAACAAATTCTACTTCCTGTCAAGGTGGATTCATTATCCATTGACCAAGTATACTGTGAGTTCTATTCTAATGTTTGGTCATCTTTGGAGCCTTCTGCTCCTTACAATCAATCTCTATAGGAGATACTCTGTATCTCGAATGTACCTTCTTCTTCATCTTCTTTGGTACATGGATTTATACAGTCATGTATACAACTTGGATAGTATGCTCTATGTCTCATCTAATATGTTTCCTCCTGCAACCATCACTATAGCTTCCTCAGGGTTATCACTTGTGCTCTTCCCAGAATAAGAACAACAAAACAACATACAAGAATAATACTATTTATAATAATAATAAAACAATAGCAAGAACAATCGTCACAGTAGCTCCTTCAAAGCTATCATTTGCGACCTTCCTGAAACAAGGGTCAAAAGTAAGAAATACAATAACAAGAAATCAAAGCAACACTCTTCTTGTGTTTTTATCAATCATTCCTCCATGGTAACTTGGAAACAAAACAAGAAGTTTCTCTTAGAGGAGATGCTAGTTATATCTGGAAAATGATTACAATAAGCATTTATCTCAATAATGCTCACATGCTACCAAGTATAAAACTTTTCAAATATTTCTATCACAACTATAGTGTTTACTTGTAATGAGACAGTTATCAACCTTGACATGTGAAAATTTGAATCTTATCAACTTAACCAATCAAACCTCGAACTTAGAGTCTTGTCTTCAAGAACGAGTATTGTTTCTTTTCTTCCAAGTCTCCTTCACTCAAAATTAAAAGTATTCTCTTCAGCCTCTCCTCTGTACTAAGATGATATTCTTTCTTAATAGAAATATGAGTTAGAGAATAAATTCTATAATCTCAACCTTAATCAATATAATACTTTTGACTTTAATTTTGACCAATGGTTAGTATGATAGTCATAACTTCAATAGATCAAAATACAACCTAGTTGTTCATGAGATCATAACAAATAGAGTCATATTAAAATGATCAAAATTGAGTTGCATTGTTCCTCTCAATGTGATGGATTTACAATTTTTGTTTAAACAAAAGATCCTTTCTCCTGAAAATACCCTTTAAAAATAATGATACAATTTAAACATATGTAAGTACATACCTCTGACAGTATCAGTAGGTAGTGGCACCATCCGACAACTAAGAAAATAAATAACAAGCCTTTAAAACTTAAAAGGTGTTGCAACTTGTAATTTAAAGGTAGTTGGATATTTTCTAGGGTAAGGCGCACTAGGACAATAAAAAACAGTCCCAACACTTCACAAAAAATTTCACTGCAACTGGTGTTGCAATTGGCATGAAGGAAATAACACAAAGGAACTAACACTGCAACTGCAACTGATATTTCAACTGGTACTGCAACTGCAACTACAACTGGTATTGCAACTACAACTTGGGGTTTTATGAGGAAACCCTAATTTCTCAAAGTTCAAATTTCTGAATTCTGATCCAGGGAATAGATGTGCCCTCCTAGGGTGTGTTCCTAGGTGTGGTTACTTTCTCCAACATCCTCCTCAAACAAGAAAAATGTCACACTTAGGGTTTATGCATAAATCCTAATTTTACAACAAACTGAATCTTGGAGAGGGTGTGTTGAAGCTAGCCACTTCTTATAAACTATGAGTTGGTCTCTTTCAGGCCAACTCTGATACTATGTTGAATTTTTACTTATACAACTAGCAGTTACAGTTCTTCTTTATTATTATAATCATTTAGCACATTAGTTTCATAAATAAGATCACTGAAAGAGAGACAGTCACATAAACAATAGAGACACACATATTATCCTGGGAAACCCTCATGGGGGAGAAAACCCAACAAAAAATTCCTCAATATAAATAGACCAAATATCGAACAAAATATCCACCTCTACTCGTTCACTAGGAAGAGTAGCGCACCACTTGACCAAGAAATACCAAGAGATAGACCATCAACCCTCCTTGACGTCACCTCGATTTGCAGTAGTTTCTCCTCCAAGACTTGTGCACTGCAGAGTTGTGTGTGTATTCAAATGAGACACCATCCTCATATAAAAATACAAGTTGTGAGGTGGCACTAGGGTTGTGAATCTTCACTTGGTGGAGCCGACTTTTCCTAGAAGTGGCCAAAACCACTTTACAATTACTAGGGGCTGAATTTACAAATACCATCATATAAATACATGTTGACCAATCCACAAAAGAGGATTTGATATTATACAAGACCCGACTTGATTAATCCACAAAAGGGGATTTTATCTATACAATAATGCCTCAAATATAAGTAGAATATTCTTCGAAGTTACAATAATTCAACATGGTACCAGAGATGTTGGTTTATAGAACCGAGCCTTAAAGGGCCTTCTACATACTAGGACACAAGTTCTGGAAGAGAAATCAATTAGTGGATTTTGAACAACATCAGGGGGGGGAGTTTTTTTGTTTAAACCCTATATTTCACCCTGTAAATTGGATCCAAGTTGATTCTCCACATCCTGACCTTCCAGCAAATTCCTCAATCACAATCAGAGTAACAAAACTGATAGTTATGCCCGAAAAGAAAGCCATCGCTCAACAACCATCGATCTTATCTTTGCGGGGGTTCTGCACCGTTGGATTGTTGTGTGTGGAGAAGATTGTGAGAGATTGAGTGATGACTGGTTTGGGAAGCTAAGTGACACCTTCGAAACGTCCTTGTGGATTCATAGCCTTGGCTCGGGGGTGACATTGTTGTTGAGACTTGGAACAACAATGTCTACAATTGAGTGGAACGTCCTTGGTTTGCATCCAATTGGTGAATCATTTTGTTAAAGATAAGTGCTCTTTGTCATGGTTTCATTTACCTGTATATTTACTTCCATTGTGTATTAATTATTATCTCTAAGATTCGTGTTTATAATATGCATGCTTGCTAGTCATTGTTGTGTATGGAATTGTATTTATTTATTTTATGTTATAGCATGAAATTGATCTCTACATGTGAATATTTCATGCCTCTTTATTAATTAAAAATTTATTAGAATTCAAAATGAGTTCAGAAGTGAGTTTTGAAGTAGTGTGGCCATCATGTGGGTGGATGAGTACATTACAATAAGTATAATAATTATCTTAAGGGGATCATCCTCATCTTATTATTATTAAATACATATATAAATAATTAAATAATAATAAGGAAGTATAATAACTACTAAAAAATAAATAATTAAGGTAATAAAAGAAAATGGTAAATTCGGTAATGACAATTGTTTATGGGAAAACTCTAAAATATGATAAAAAAATTAAACTAAACCCTATGGATGGAGTTCTTGGATTCTATATAAGGAGGGGAAAGAAGGAGAAAATGACACATCTCTTTTGGTTGAGCTATAGAGAGGACAAGACTAAATAATTACTAGCATAGTAGTGGATTGAGGGCTCGAGGGTGAATTGTTTCTCAGGATTAAAGTAGCAAGGTCTACGATTGGGTGGAGTGGTGTCCCCCATTTTTTTTTTGCATTCTTTTCAGATCAAAGATAAAGTTAGATCTACACTTCTAAAGTCACCAAAATTGCATGTTGATTTCTTCACAAGAGGTAAATACCTCACCGCTACCCCTATAAGTTAATTAATTTTATTAAAGTTTTCCTAGGTTGTACATCAATGATTATTTGAATTGAAAATTTCCTTTGAATCATCTTTGTATTTATACTTATTAATTAAATGAGTCCTTATAGTTTTCATACCACGTTCGATCAATATGGTATATCCACACAAGTTGAACAACTTAAGGTAATTGCTCACAGAAATACATCAAATATTAGTACACTAGTGAATTATGTGATTAAAACCCTAAAAAGATAAACAATCCATGTTCTCATCCAATGCAACCACTTGAGGCAATATATTAATGAAAAAATAAATATTCTATCTATGAATCTCTCACAATTGATCATTAGCAAATGACCATCCATGCTCTTTAAACATAGATCATGGACCAATTGTGGGTTAATCCATGAACCAATTGGGTGTTAAGCTATGGATCAAATGTCATTAGTACCAAAAAGACGACGAACCATCAAATCACTTTATGTCTAGAAGATAATCACGACCATTGGATTAGTTATTTATAAAAACACGCTAAAGAAACAAACTTTACTTAAAGACACATGACCAAGTTGAACTTAACTAAATCCTAAGTGTCTAAATATACTAACAAATTTATCCCCAATGAAAAGAAACTTCTTTGTTGATGTGTGAGCTTAAAAATGATATTCTCTCCATAATTCCGCAAAACAAAAAGTCTAAATTTTACCCAAAATGTTTTATAATTATTATTCAAAACATTCTTAAAAATGATATTCTCAATTCAGCAAAACAAAAATTCTAAATTTTAAAATGTTTTATAATTATTATTCAAAACATTCTTAAAAATGATATTCTCAATTCAGCAAAACAAAAATTCTAAATTTTACCCAAAACCCATGGGCATGGAAGAAACTTTGATCTTTTCATTGGCACCAAGATTTTTGCTAAAATTTTGTTGGAAATGTTTGTTGAAAGAGTGTTTTGGATAATTTATCATATTTATTATTTATTATAATAATTCATTTTAAGTTTCCCTTTGAGTTAGTTTACTTTTCACTTAAAGGTATTGGTTTGGTTATTGAAGCACTCGTGCCTTGAGTTCGCTAGTGTAGGGCTCTCTAAACCAATTGAATTCACATTGTGATTTAAAACATAGAACTTTAAAACCAAACATATTATTCATCTTCAAAATCAAACATGATGTATTCTCAAATCTCATAAATTTCCTAACATTGTTTATTTAAATGCTTTGGTTAAAACAATTACTAAAAAATCGTAGAGGGTCCAATTTATACATTTTAGAAGGTCAGGTTAGGTCATGTTAAGAAATTGTCATCTTGAATAAATGGCCCAACTTATACATTTTAGGAGGGTATAACCATTGAGAATCTTTTCCTTTTTTAGGGTAAGTGTTCATTCTTTTCCATTGCCCCAAAATCCTTATCCATTATTTAAAAAAAAAAAAATTCCTTAAACTTTTAAGTCATCATATAATAACTTGATTTGGTGTGGCATAAATTAACATTAAAAATTAATATCATTAATGTTATTTAGCATATAATCATTTACATTATTATTTAAAAAGATAAAAAATATTAATAGTATTCATCAATATACATTAATAATCTTTAATTATATGTTAATTATATATTATGTTAAGTATAATATATTTAATTATTACATCATTTCACAACATTAATTTAAAAAACTCTCTTTTTTACTACATGTTTTCAATTTTTAAGGATGAGATTGTATAGTTAAAGGAAAATATAGCCACGTGAATTAGATTGAGTGGTTGAAAGCTGTAATGCTGGATCAACCGCAATTGGCTCCGGAACTGCATCTGCTAAGGACTCTGTAATTTGGTAAACTATATCTGCACCTGGGGGATCTCAAACAGTTTCTGCCGCTGGTGAAGACGCCGGATAACCAGGACCTGGTCTAAAACTGGGCAATTGGCAACTGGGGTGTTTAAGAGATTGAAATCCCGCCATCCGATTCAAAAGGGTAAATCCCGTTCTCTGGGTAGCGCTCGGTAACTAAAAAAAACTGGGTACGTCATGGGCATAAACCCTCTTTTCGCCCATGACGTACGTCATGGGTACGTCATGGAGATTACCGATGATTGGCCAGGAATAGGGACCTGGAGGCAATCTTTCATTCTTTCGACTCTGGTGCAATATCCTGCAGGAGAAGAAAAATATGAAAGTTGCTGTTAATCCAATGGCCGCTGTCGCAGCACCTCCTCCAGCCGCTATGAATGTTAAATTCTGAAGCAGGTTAACAAAACCCATATCGAACATGGCTCTTGTATGTGTGCACCGCACGTTTGAAAGATAAGTGATACATGCTCTTTATTTAAAGCCTTCGTCAAGTTTTGGAAGGTCGGTTAATCCCCATAAAATGGAGAAACTACCGAGGTTGAAGTTACGAGAGCGAGCAAGGGTAATGCGGATGTGAAAGTAGATGCCAAAACCTAAATGCACTTTCACAATCAGCGAACTCAAAATAATGGAACTGACGTATTGTACGGCACGGCTTTTATGAATGTAAGTAAATTCCCATATTTAAATGGTAGTATAATATACACCATACAATATATGTACTTGAATAGATATAGATATGTTGTAATGACAGTTTTCAAGAGAGAGACTGCAAGGTCCTTAGTCTCCACTTAAATGGAATCCTATCTGACCGATGCTCATTTAAATGGTAGTATAATATACACCATACAATATCTGTACATAGATGGACAATTATAGTAATGACAGTATTGGAGACCGAGACTGCAAGGTCCTTTGTCTCCACCTAAATCTAATCCTATCTAATCCCCTCTCTAGAGGAGCGAGTTAAAAGTGGTTAATATATGTAGATGAGTGTCATTAGTTTGGAAAAGTTGGTTTGGTTTTTTCCCATATATTTTATGGGAAGATTATTAATGTATTAATTAATTATAATTATTAATACATAATTAATGTATATAAACTAATGATCTATTAATATATCAATAAATTAATATATCATTGTTAAAATATTAATACATTAATAAAGTTATATATTAATAATTTATTAAATATATCAATAACAATATTAAATACAATAACACATTAAATACATAGTTGTAGGGGAATTACTCCTGACATCTTTGAAATTAGTTTTAGAAGTTTTGGGAGTTTGGGACCTATTTTAATTGGTTGGGAATTTGGGAGCTTTTTGGGAGCTTCAACATCAAAGAAATAAGAGCTTGGGAACCAGTTTCCTAAATAAAGAGCTTTAAATTAAAATTATATTAAATTAAAATGTAAATATATTTATTCCATTATTACAAATACATAATTTCTTACAGATAAATATTATTTCAAAAATTAGTTAAGTAAAAAAACTTAATAATACTCACTTTATAGTTGTGGATATGAAAAACTTTCAATACATCTATGTTTTCCTTCAAGCCCAAACTAAACATGAAAGTCGAATAAATCAATACACTACAAGCATTTGTTCCACTGTGTAGATATCATTGATTTTTATTGTATTTTCATATTAAAAGAGTAGTACTATTTTGTTAAATATATTCATATAATTATTAGCACAAATTAAATTAGTAATTTTAATATTGTAATTGTCCCAATAGGCTAAACATTGTCCTCTATTGACCTTTAATTTTATTGAAATAAGATTTTAAATGTATCAATATCTTTATACATTGTACTCTAAAGTATCATTGTAATTTAACATATTTTTTTAAAATATATTATTGTCGCTCCCAAATTCATGTTTGTTAAATGCATTTATAAATATATTACTAAAGTATTAATACATAAATAAAGTAATACATTAATAAAATAGTAATACATTAAATTCAATGTATTTAATAATGCATTATTATGTAATATGTAAATTAAAGTACTAATACATTAATGTATAATGTAACATACTAAACTATTAATATATTAATAATGCATTAATAAATTAAAGTATACATTGATTAAAATGTTACATAATGTAATGTATTAATCAATTAAAACATTTTGAATTAATACATTGCTTAAGTATTAATATACTAATAAAATAATACCTTAAAAATATATTAAATACATTAATAATACATTATTAAAGTATTAATACATTAACGATACATTATTACATTACTCTAATGTATAAATTAAAGTATTAATGCATTAATATATAATGGAACATATTAAAGTATTAATATATTATTAATTAATAAATTTCTAAAATATTAATACATTAATAATAAATTATAAAAGTAATAAAACCTTAATAAGTACATTATTCAAGTAGTAATATATTAATACATTTATTGAAGATGAATATGGTTCACTATGATCATAATTTCTTATGTTCATGACTATGAATGACATTAATACATTAATGTATACTATAATATATTAATTTATTTAATTAATACATTCATTCAATTTTAATAAATACAATACTAAAGTATTAATATGTTATTAGAGTAATGTAATGTATAAATTGATTAATATGTTTATAAAATATTAATTAATACATTGTTAAAGTATTAATACACTAATAAAATGTAGGAATTTCAATACAAATTATGCATTGCCTGGATTCTTCTGATCTAACAATTATATGCCACTGCTAAATACATAATCGTTTCTACAAATATTCTTGTGGAATCAATCACACATAACACATATGTTTTTTAATCAGGAAAGCATAAAGCTAAAAACCCCACTATCATATATTATGTTTATATCATGGATCATGAAACAATCTTATACAATCCAAGAGCTCTCAGTACAATATCAATCATCTCACATTGTCATACAAAAATTGGCAAATGCATGTGCCAATTTACTTCTCCCAGAGAGCATGTCTCCTCTACGCAATCCCTGCTAATGGAAAACTTGCAAATGAATTCGAATTCCTCTTGCATAGTCTG
>SNQJ01S0035014.1:95543-108082 GCA_010110895.2 Picea sitchensis
GATATTGCCACGAGTATTCGTCGCAAGTTGCCACGGTTTTTTGTCACACATATAACATATGCGTTGTAAGTTTTTGACTTGTCATAAATTTTCGTCGCAATTGCGACGAAATTTCATCGTAATTGCCATGGTTTTTTGTTGTACTTACGACGAGGTTTCATCATAATTGCGGCGATGCATAGGGTTAACTGAAATTGAAGGTGGTGACACGTGGAGAGCTAATTTCGTCAAAGTTTCCACGCACACCTGGATCGTCGATAGAGTGACAAAATTATTTCGACGAAAAAAAAACTCGACTTTCGTGGAAATTGTGATGGATAAGTGTGGCAATATCTGTTGGAGCCACCCTTGTTTTTTACCTCGCGCAATTTTCAACTTTTCATGCTTGAGATCTAAAGTTGTTTTTCTTTTCCTTCCGAAATTATGAAGCTCTGAAATCTTGTCGCCTGAATAGCAATGTTTTTTTACTTTCAAAGAAAAAAAGATTCATTTTGTGTAAGTACGTTTTCTTTTTGTCTTATTTCAGGGTCTCGCAAGTCGGACACTTTATTTCTTGAATTCACAAGTCCCGAATCGCGAAAATGCGAACTCGGGTCTAATTTTCGTCCAAGGCATTAACTGGGGTAAAACCTTTGACCATGTTTACACGTCGTCGGGGTTTTGCGCCTCGGCAGTCGTCGACCCTAAATTTTTGTTTTTACCACCCCGAGAGCCGAGAGCACGATAAATTTTTTGATAACCTTGGTCAGGAACCAAGGGTAAAAAACTAACCACGGTTAAATTTGGTTCTCGGCACATCGCCGCTCGGCATTTTCCTTCATAAAGTTAAGGTGTCCAAAACTCCGATTCGCAAAGTTGCGACATAATTATAGCGAGATTAATTAATCGCCTAATCTAAGATTTCCCTCTCTTAATTCGAGCCTTAATTATCGCCACATCGCGATATCGTGACTCAGCATATCATTCTCCAAAAATTTTGTCTTCGAATTCCCGAGTCGCGATATGGCGATTAAGTTAATTATATAATTAAGGATCCACCAAATCACGGTTAGTGTTAATTAAGCTAAAATCGGAACTCGCAGTTTCGCGAGTTGTAAAGTCAAAATGATAAAGGGAAATTCACGATGTGGTGAAAAGCGAGGAAATCTTTAAGCCGTTAAGATTTGAAATTTTAGAAAAATGAAATTAAGCAAGATACGTCCCACGCATCGAGGTTGGCACACTTCACGAGGGATTTACTTGCTCTCCATGACCCGATTGCATGTCGAGCCACCGAACATTGATGACATTAATGAAGATTTAGGGTAAATCCACGAATAAATAAGATCGAATTTATACATTTAATTTGGTTTTATGTGCGATTTGACAGACGTATTCAAAAGGTACAGAGTTTTCAAATATATATACGAGAGTTTCATTCTTTTTAAACATTTCTCATAAACGCACAGAGCTCACCTTTCTCCGAGGGAACTCATTTCCGCATGTATACACAGGTTTATTGCAGAAGAGCGAAAAAGCAAGCGACAGCCATGGCTCCAAGAAGAGTAGCGAAAGTGAATGTTGAGGTTGCAGCGCAAGGCCCAGACAACGTCTCAGATAATTCACCTCGGACTGGCGGCTCAGTCCCCACCTGGTCGTTTATTTCAGACATCCTGCAATCCAAGTTGGTAAACTATACAGACTCAGATGACGATGACAATGATATTGTAAAGGATGACCTGAACACTAAGTACAAGACAATTGTTCAGTCGGGAATGCACCTGGTTGCAACCAGACCTCGGTTGCTCCCATACTACGACATGATCCGATGGGCATTGGATCACATCGACCTTCCCACCAGAACTATCATAAATGACCGACGAACCACAGTCGGGACTTTCAGACCAGAGAATATCCAGTATATGTATAAGCTCCCAACGACTTCTGAATATACATATGGCAATGAATTCTTGGAGGAATTCAAAAAGAAGGAGTGCGAAGAATATGATAAAACCATGCCTGGTTTGATCAAAGATTGGGTTTCGCGCTTTGCAACATTCAGAGCGAATAACAAGGGTGTGTATTCAATTTCTTCATTAGAGCCACACTATATGTATGTGGCGATGATGACTTGTCAGCTTTTCGGATGGGAAAATACCGCGCATTTTTACATCCAGTGGGTACCTCTCATCTTTAGGGTAGCGGAAGGTTGCTCATTTAATTGGGCTAAGATGCTCTCCGACAGTTTGTTCAACAGAATCACAGAGTACCGGGAGAAAAAAGCAGCCGGGAGACCATCCAGATTCTTCATGTTCGCGTATATCATGGACGCGATATGCTCCATGACACCTTTTTTTTTGATGAATTGGGCTTGGAGTCCAACCCAAGAGAAAACTGTTCATGAGTACCACGATAAACTGTGGGAAAATAACACAAACAATTTTATTTATGAGATCTTCAACTGGGTGATGGTGCCCCTACACATCGCCATTTATGGTCTTTCGCCACCCCGCATCTCTGATAGAATTGCTGCGAATTTGAGCCATATCGCAGACTGGTACGTAGAAGAAGAATTCTCCTATTTGAGAGTGTTCAGAGCTGTTGTTCCTATTCTGGCGCTACCACTATTCATCCCCGACAAGCTGGCCTGTCGGGAGATTGCTCGACAAACAGTGATTGGCGGAGTAAGCAAATAGCTCAAAGTGTCATCGAAGAAGGTATGGCCGTTTTTCCCTATTCGGATTAATTCCTATTCCTTATTAGATTTCGGACATGCTAAGGCTGAGGCAGCAACCTTAGAAGACTTGAGCCTAGTCTCTATTGAATACAAAAAGCATGATCCACAGAGAATTGTAAGCACCCATTTGGGAAATTGTGGATTAAAAAGGTTTGAACACGAGTGTTCGCCCTCGGATGATGTCTTCCGAGGGATGAGGTCCTATTCAGAAGTGCAATTTCGAATCATATCTCTGGCACCCGAAGATAGGGATTCTGTTTTAAAATTTCAGGAGCATAGGAAAAGGTGTCTCCCCGTGGTGCTAGGAGGCTTGGGCCTTTCCAAGGATAAAGAGAAGGAGGCTGAAAGTTCTGCGGGGAAAACTTCTAATCCCGAAAAACGACAGGAAGGGGAGCAGGAGAAGAATCTCGAACAGGGGAAGAGTCCCGAGCAGGAGAAGAATCCTGAACAAGACAAGAGTCCCGAACAGGGGAAGAGTCCCGAGCAGGAGAAGAGTCCCGAACAGGGGAAGAGTCCTAAGAAGGAGAAGAATCCCGAGAAAGAGAAGAATCCAGAGACAAGGATAGAGACGAAGACCTCCGATCCTCCGAAAGAACAGGACTCACTCATCACGCCAGGAAAGGCGGCGAAGCAGATCGGACAACCCATCACCTCTGTCACACCCTTGCAGTCGGCTCARGGAGACGTCAGCGAGGGATGGATATTTGGTGAAGAGCTAAGACCTATAAGGGCAGAGGAACTCCCCCCTAATGAGTTCTTTTTTGACAGAAAGAGAAAGGTTGTATTAAAGAGGGAGTTTTATCAAGAAGGAGAGGCCATTGTTAAAAAATTCAAAGTAATGACAGATGGAAAAAACAAGAAAAGTGATGAGTTTGCCATAGAGATAGCAGGGACGCTAGGAGCGTATGCGTCAGCTAACCAATTCTCGGTTGTGATGTTGAAGAATCATCTCAACAGAAAGAATCGACTGACCAAGACTCTTGAAGCCCGAGTAGCTTCGGCTGCGGAAGACGCCAAGAGTCAAGCGAGTGGAGCAATAGAGCTGGCTCAATTAGCCGATAAGAAAGAAATCGAAGTCCTCAAAACCAAGCTGGAACAAGCAAATTCAGTGATCCGAGAGGGTCGGATACAATCAGGTCAGCAGAGAGATATGATCACACAGCTGTAGACTCAGTTGGAGGTCGCAGAAAGCAAGGCGATCGACATCGAGATTGTTAAATCCCGAGCAACTGATATTTGGAGCAGGATCTCCTCTACTCAACAGAGTCTGCTAAACAAAGTAGGAGAGTTTCGAGAAGACTGCTTGTTAATGCATCGGATCTCTGAGAATCTGATTAATAAAGAAAGAAACGCAGAAGCTGCTCGGATCGCTTTCCAAGAAGCAGTGATCGCTACCAACAATAGGTTTTCGGCAGGGTCTCCCGAGCTCACCATTGCTGAACAAACTAGGGGTAATATCTTGTTAAAGAATTGGGAACATGATATTACTTTAAGCAAGGAGCAAGCTCAAAAGGTGACAAATTCGTTAAAAGAAGCCTGCAATGCCATAAATGGTGAGCTGTTAGGGATGGAGATTGGAGGTGACATAGAGGCGCTGAGACAAATGAATATAGATCGGTTTTCTCTCGACATGAAGGAGAAGAATGAGAGGAATTCGACAGAAATCTCTAGGATGGACAGGGTAGACCCGGCTCAAATCGACAAACATTTGATTCAACCTAGTGCACAACTCGGCGCCCTTGAACTCGTCGATGTACAAATAGATGATAAACTTCCACAGTTAGCCCAAGAGTGCTATTTTGCCGAAGCCAGTTGTCAAGTCGAGCCTTCACAGCTTGTATCCCAATTTGTGGACAGGTGTATCATGTACACTGAATCCATGCGAGGACAGGCACCTGACACTTATTGAAGATAGAGTAGGTGAAATGGAGTGGCTTCGCTCTCCCCAGCTGTCAGGAGGAACCTTCACAGCTCACATTCCATTTTATGGACAAATGTATCATATGCTTTGAATCTAAGCAAAGACAAGCACCTGGCACCTTTTTGAAAATGGATTCAGACAGATGGAGTGATTTCACTTCTCTGAACYGGGAGGCAAATTTTGTATAAATAGATCACAAAAAGAAGAGATAAAGGCTAGACTTTTTGGCAAACATTGTAATGAATTTTTTGCATTGGGGGAATTAATACAACAAATTTGAAGATTCTTGATTCCGTCACGASTGTGTTGAAAGTTTGTTTCGTTATGTTCTTTGTTTCTTTTCATTTTGCTCTACATAATTGATGTGTATCACTATAATTTAGTACGACCACTACTATAGTGAAGGGATTTCATCTTTCTGTAATTGTGTCTTGTCTTTCCTCTGCACCAGCTATCAGCGGGTGTAAGACCAATTTTCATTTACATAATTTTATATTTAGTTACACTATGTCAATTTCTTCTTCTGTGTATGTGTGAGTTTCTATTGACAGGAACCTTACGTTATCCATAGCTAAATGTTTTTCTCTCATTCCATACCTTTTACTAAAAGAAATACAGTTACGGGAAAGGGCCTTCAGTTTGCATTCCCATTTTATTCTTCATGCAAAAATACCACTTAAAAAAACCAAATTGAAACAGCGTTAAAATCTCTTCCTAAATCGTTTCCATACTGGTACTATTCCTTAAATGACTGTCCCTGCAGCAACCCAACCTAATATTCAACCCGGACTCTCTAATCAAACTCATATCGCTTTAAATATTTTCGATACAATCCTTAAAACTGCTAACACCCAGTAGGAATTAGAACTTTCATGGACAGCCATTGAGCGTGACATAACTGCTCAAGAGAAATTATAAGCTAGACGACGAGAACGTAGAAATCTGCTCTAGTTTCTCATACTGAAGGTTAGTATAATCCTGTATCAACCTTTTGTAAACTTTCGGATGCCTTGACACTGTACTTTAAGCCTTAGTACAGACTCAGGAACAACAATATCAACGAAAAATCGTCGCAAATTTGGTCATATGTACTAGTGTCTATTAGGTCTTCTTACATTTGACTTATTCTTCCTTATTGCTAGGCCTTGTTAATATTGGCCTTTATAACATGGAAATATATTATTCTACCTACGTGAGGGGTTAGGGAGGTTAGGTCCCTAACACCAATCTCATCAAGAAACTATTAATTCTATCATACCAAGATCGTAGGGTTTACTTCAACCCATATAGAGCTTTCTTCAACCTACAGACATGAGTTTTTTTTATCTTGTACTTCGAAACCAAATTTTCACATCTCATTGTACTAATCTAGTACACTTGCTCAGCTACAACTCAATTTGCATAATCATGTGTTGGTTCTATGTGCTTTCTACAAAACACTATTTGCCTCACTGCCTAAGAGTATGTCCTCTACTTTTTCTGCAATTGTTCCTTCTGGAACTGAGACTCTACACCTGCAACTGTTATCTCTGAAGCTGAGAATGACTGCTCTATTCTTACAATAGTTTTTGAAATCTGAGAGTAGCTCCTATATTCTATCATGGCAAAATCTTCATATAAAACTAAGAGTGGTTGATATTGAAGGTAGTGTTTCTTCTTTCATGGAGGTAACTCAATCTCAAATACAGGGACTACTCCCTCATAATCTCATACTGTATCGGAATCATGGTTGTTCTGACTGCCTTCATGAACACTGGAAATATTTCCTCGATTACTGGAGCAAGTGTCTTGTCATAGTCGTCTCCTTCTTGCTGGGAGAATCATTTGGACACAAATTAGGCTTTGTACATCTTTATACTGTTACTTGATATTCTATATCAATCTTGGAAGTCACCACTGACTTCCCTTATGGTCTTAAGGGAATATTCATATCCCAATCCTTCTGACTAGATTCCTCCTATGTCATTGAAACAAGGGGATATTCTCATGAGATTTCATGTTTCCTAGAGGTCTCTGAAGCTACGATCTAATATTTTCAACTCATGGAATCTGTCTGTCAGTCCTAGACGATGTCTCTTTTTCCCATATGATCCTTTCTAAGATCAGGCTTACTATGAGTCTTGATTTCTTAAGAGTCTACAAAAACTTCATATTCTATGCAAGATATACTTGGTGTTGAATACCAAGTATTAATACGAAAATTTGAGTCAGACTTCAAACAAATTCTACTTCTAGTCAAGGTGGATTCATTATCCATTAACCAAGCATACTGTGAGTTCTATTCTAATGTTTGGTCATCTTTGGAGCCTTCTTCTCTTTACAATCAATCTCTATAGGAGATACTCTGTATCTCGAAACTAGCTTCTTCTTCATTTTCTTTGGTACATGGATGTATACGGTCATGTATACAACTTGGATAGTATGCTCCATGTCTCATCTAATATGTTTCCTCCTACAACCATCACTATAGCTTCCTCAGGGTTATCACCTGTGCTCTTCCCAGAATAAGAACAACAAAACAACATACAAGAATAATACTATTTATAATAATAATAAAACAATAGAAAGAACAATCGTCACAGTATCTCCTTCAAAGTTATCACTTACGACCTTCCTAAAACAAGGTTCAAAAGTAAGAAATACAATAACAAGGAATCAAAGCAACACTCTTCTTGTGTTTTTATCAATCATTCCTCCATGGTAACTTGGAAACAAAACAAGAAGTTTCTCTTAGATGAGATTCTAGTTATATCTGGTAAATGACTACAATAAGCATTTATGTCAATAATTCTCACATGCTACCAGGTATAAAACTTTTAAAATATTTGTATCACAACTATAGTGTTTACTTGTAATGGGGCAGTTATCAACCTTGACATGTGAATATTTGAATCTTATCAACTTAACCAATCAAACCTCGAACTTGGAGTCTTGTCTTCAAGAACGAGTATTGTTTCTTTTCTTCTGAGTCTCCTTCACTCAAAATGAAAAGTATTTTCTTCAGCCTCTCCTCCATACTAAGATGATATGCTTTCTTAATAGAAATATGAGTTAGATAATAAACTCTATAATCTCAACCTTAATCAATATAATACTTTTGACCAATGGTTATTATGATAGTCATAACTTCAATAGATCAAAATACAACCTAGTTGTTCATGAGATAATAACAAATAGAGGCATATTAAAATGATAAAAAATGAGTTGCATTGTTCCTCTGAATGTGTTGGATTTACGATTTTTGTTTAAACAAAAGATCCTTTCTCCTGAAAATACCCTTTAAAAATTATGATACAGTTTAAACATATGTAAGTACATACCTATGATAGTATCGACAGGTAGTGGCACCATACGACAACAATGAAAATAAATAACAAGCCTTTAAAACTTAAAAGGTGTTGCAACTTGTAATTTAAAGGTAGTTGGGTATTTTCTAGGGTAAGGCACACTAGGACAATAAAAATCAGTCCCAACACTTCACAAAAAATTTCACTGCAACTGGTACTACAATTGGCATGAAGGAACTAGCACAAAGGAACTAACATTGCAACTGCAACTGATACTGCAACTGGTACTGCAATTGCAACTACGACTGGTACTGCAACTACAACTTAGGGTTTTATGAGGAAACCCTAATTTCTCAAAGTTTAAATTTCTGAATTTTGATCTAGGGAATAGATGCACCCTCCTAGGGTCTGTTCCTAGGTGTGGTTACTTTCTCTAACATCCTCCTCAAACAAGAAAAATGCTACACTTAGGTTTTATTCATAAACCTTAATTTTACAACAAATTGAATCATGGAGAGGGTGCGTTGAAGCTAGCCACTTCTTATAAACTATGAGTTGGTCTCTTTCAGGCTAACTTTGATACTATGTTGATTTTTTACTTATACAACTAGCAGTTATGGTTCTTCTTTATTATTATAATCATTTAGCACATTAGTTGCATAAATAAGATCACTGAAAGAGAGACAATCACATAAACAATAGAGACACGCATATTATCCCGGGAAACCCTCATGGGGGAGAAAACCCAACAAAAACTTCCTCAATATAAATAGACCAAAGATTGAACAAAATATTTGCCTCTACTCCTTCCCTAGGAAGAGTAGTGTACCACTTGACTAAGAAATACCAAGAGATAGACCATCAACCCTCCTTGACATCACCTCAATTTGCAGTAGTTTCTCCTCCAAGACTTGTGCACTGCAGAGATGTGTGTGTATTCAAATGAGACACCATCCTCATATATAAATACAAGTTGTGAGGTGGCACTAGGGTTGTGAATCTTCACTTGGTGGAGCCGACTTTTCCTAGAAGTGGCTAAAACCACTTTACAATTACTAGGGGCTGACTTTACAAATACCATCATACAAATACATGTTGACCAATCCACAAAAGGGGATTTGATATTATACAAGACCCGACTTGATTAATCCACAAAAGGGGATTTTATCTATACAATAATGACTCAAATATAAGTATAATATTCTTCGAAGTTACAATAATTCAACATGGTATCAAAGATGTTGGTTTATAGAATCGAGCCTTAAAGGGCCTGCTACATGCTAGGACACAAGTTCTGGAAGATAAATCAATTAGTGGCTTTTGAACAACATCAGAGGGGGGAGTTTTTTTGTTTGAAACCTATCTTTCACCCTGTAAATCGGATCCAAGTTGATTCTCCACATCCTGACCTTCTAGAAAATTCCTCCATCACAATCAGAGCAACATAAGTGATAGTTATGCCCGAAAAGAAAATCATCGCTCAACAACCATCGATCTGATCTTTGCAGGGGTTCTGCACCATTGGATTGTTGTGTGTGGAGAAGATTGTGAGATCTTGAGTGATGAATGGTTTGGGAAGTTAAGTGACACCTTGGAACTGTCCTTGTGGATTCATAGCCTTGGCTCGGGGGTGACATTGTTGTTGAGACTTGGAACAACAATGTCTACAGTTGGGTGGAACGTCCTTGGTTTGCATCCAATTGGTGAATCATTTTGTTAAAGATAAGTGCTCTCTTTCATGGTTTCATTTACATGTATATTTATTTCCATTGTGTATTAATTATTATCTCTAAGATTCATGTTTATAATATGCATGCTTGCTGGTCATTGTTGTGTATGGAATTGTATTTATTTATTGTATTTTGTAGCATGAATATTGATCTCTACATGTGAATCTTTCATGCCTCTTTATTAATTAAAAAATTATTAGAATTCAAAATGAATTCAAAAGTGAGTTTTGAAGTAGCGTGGCCATCCTGTGGGTGGCTGAGTACATTACAATAAGTATAATAATTATCCTAAGGGGATCATCCTCATATTATTATTATTAAATACATATATAAATAATTAAATAATAATAAGGGATTATAATAACTACTCAAAAATAAATAATTAAGGTAATAAAAGAAAATGGTAAAATCGATAATGACAATTGTTTATGGGAAAACTCTAAAATATGATAAAAAAAATTCAAGTGAACCCTATGGATGGAGTTCTTGGATTCTATACAAGGAGGGGAAAGAAGGAGAAAATGACACATCTCTTTTGGTTGAGCTATAGAGAGGACAAGACTAAATAATTACTAGCATAGTAGTGGATTGAGGGCTCGGGGGTGAATTGTTTCTCAAGATTAAAGTAGCAAGGTCTACGATTGGGTGGAGTGGTGTCCCACATTTTTTTTTTCATTCTTTTCTGATCAAAGATAAAGTTAGATCTACACTTCTACAGTCACCAAAATTACATGTTGGTTTCTTCACAAGAGGTAAGTACCTCACCACTACCCCTTCAATGATTATGTGACTTGAAAATTTCCTTTGAATCATCTTTCTATTTATAATTATTAATTAAATGAGCCCTTATATTTTTCATACCACGTTCAATCAATATGGTATATCCACACAAGTTGAACAACTTAAGGTAATTGCTCACACAAATAGATCAAATATTAGTACACTAGTGAATTATGTGATTAAAACCCTCAAAAAGATAAACAATCCATGTCCTCATCCAATGCAACCACTTGAGGCAATATAGTAATGAAAAAATAAATATTCTATCTATGAATCTTTCACAATTGATCATTAGCAAATGACCATCCATGCTCTTTAAACATAGATCATGGACCAATTGTGGGTTAATCCATGAACCAATTGGGTGTTAAGCTATGGATCAAATGTCATTAGTACCGAATCACTTTATGTCTAGAAGATAATCATGATCATTGGATTAGTTATTTATAAAAATACACTAAAGAAACAAACTTTACTTAAAGACACATTAGACCAAGTTGAACTTAACTAAATCCCAAGTGTCTAAATATACTAACAAATTTATCCCCAATGAAAACAAACTTCTTTGTTGATGTGTGAGCTTAAAAATGATATTCTCTCCATAATTCCCCAAAACAAAAAGTCTAAATTTTACCCATGATGTTTTATAATTATTATTCAAAACATTCTTAAAAATGATATTCTTTGAATAATTCAACAAAACAAAAAATCTAAATTTTACCCAAAACCCATGGGCATGGAAGAAACTTTGATCTTTTGATTAGCACCATGATTTTTGCTAAAATTTTGTTGAAAAGGTTTGTTGAAAGAATGTTTTGGATAATTTATCATATTTGTTATTTATTATAATAATTCATTTTAAGTTTGCCTTTGAGTTACTTTTCTCCTCACTTAAAGCAAGCACTCGTGCCTTGAGTTGGCTAGTGTAGGGCTCTCTAAACCAATTGAATTCACATTGTGATTTAAAACATAGAACTTTAAAACCAAACATATAATTCATCTTCAAAATCAAACATGATGTATTCTCAAATCTCATAAATTTCCTAACATTGTTTATTTAAATGCTTTGGTTAAAACAATTACCTAAAAAATCGTAGAGGGTCCAATTTATACATTTTAGAGGTCAGGTTAGGTCATGTTAAGAAAATGTGTCATCTTGAATAAATGGCCAAACTTATACATTTTAGGAGGGTGTAACAATGGAGAATCTTTTCTTTTTTAGGTAAGTGTTCATTCTTTTCCATTGCCCCAAAATCCTTATCCATTATTTTTTTTTTTTTAATTCCTTAAACTTTTAACTCATCATATAATACCAACCAAACCTCTTTTCGCCTAGCTTTCAATCTGCTAGGCCTTGTCCATCCAATAGTGCGTTCACTGGGTTTGGTTGACCAAGACCTCATTGGGGTTGAAGCTACGTTCGATCTGCATTCCGATTTTTTTGCTTCATTCCGATAATGGATCAAGTCCCCAAACATATATTGTAAAGATTGTTGAGTCTCACTAACTATTCCACCAACAACAAACAAGTGTACCTCCTACACCATTATTCCGTAAACATAAATAATTAAACTTAATACTTTTATAAAACTAATTATAAGAAGCTATAAAATCTTGATTGTTATTTATAGATTTGAACACTGTATTGTGAATACTCTTTGATTTATAAATAGTTCTTGAATCTGGCAACACTCACATTAGAATTCAAGTCAAACACTCTAAATTATCTGAACATCCCACTCCAGATTGTCCAATAACCCTTCTGAGTTCCTATGCTGTGCTGAACGATACAATTAGATTTATGTAAATTAAAACAATTCAGTAACCAGAAAACAATTACATTGTAGGTGCGTTGGCTAGCAGAGGCTGGCGCGTGCTGATCCAATGTAGGGAATCATTCTAATATTTATGAACTATTACAGATTTGCAGGCACAACTAACAATTTGGCAAGTTTATAGCTATGAAATAGCAGTCTACCCTCAGTCCCTATGGTGGATGTTCTACTTTAACGATTCTATGAATATGCTTTGTGAAAAGCTTCCCCTCCCCTGCGCACATAGATAGATAGTTTAGGGATTTCTAAAGGCTAAGAGGCCGCTTCAAG
>SNQJ01S0035014.1:109393-132481 GCA_010110895.2 Picea sitchensis
CCCTTCCTAGAGCCCACACGTTCAGGATTACCATTGTTTTCTTAGGTATATAATACCCGCCCACCGTCACAGCCTCTACAGACGCATGGGGAAGCGCTAGCGGCAACGATGGGTATAACCGTAGCGTCTCTTTCACCACACATCGGAGGTATTCCATGCTGGCAAGATCTGACTCGTTTACTATACCATGTTGGCCAACGACCGATTCGATTTCTTCCTGCAATTTCTTCATTGCTTGAGGATGTCTGAGCAACTCACTCATTGCCCATTCTAACGCATTTGCCGATGTCTCCATTCCAGCGGAAAACAAATCCTGCACGAATACAAATAGAAAGGTAAAAGTTAGATTGATCATTCAAAATTGAGAATTGGAATAGAATAGCAGTGGGCGATGCCAGATAAACATACATATGTAACTGCCTTTATGGTTTCCCGTTTAACTTTTGCCTCCATTTTATCGGTCTCAGCCATCTCGAGGAGCACATCGATGAAGTCTTTAACACGAGACTCTGCCTCTGCCTCTGCCTCTGCCTGGCCATTCGTGGCAGCGCGGGCATTAACATGTTCGTCTATCATTTTCTCAGCGAATGCATCGTATCTTGTGTTGGCCTTCTTTAGCGACCGCTTGATGCCTTGCAAATCAAGCCGATCCAAATAAGGAATGAAGTCTCCAATGTTTAAACTTCCGACGGCAGCGGACACCTCTAGCACCAGATCCGTGAATCCTTTGCCATCGGCACCCAAGTCCTTGTCGGAAAATTTCTTCCTCGCCAGTATTCGCCAAAGTATATTCCTTTGCCATCGGCACCCAAGTCCTTGTCGGAAAATTTCTTCCTCGCCAGTATTCGCCAAAGTATATTCGCCAGGGAAGACGATATGGCCTCGGTCACATTCACGGCAATTCTGCTGCCTGCTCTCCTCCCAAATGGAACGGATCATTGCAGACACTTCCTCCTGGCGCACGTGCTTGAAGGACTCTATTCTTTTAGCGGTCAACAGTTCTAACACGCATATTTTTCTCATTTTCCTCCAGTGATCTCCATAAGGAGCGAAGGCAATATCTTTGAAGTTATAGAAGAAATATTTGCCCACCGATGTTGGAGGTCGGCTGGCAAAGATCAAATCATGAGTTTTATAAAACTGTTTGGCCATCTCAGATGAAGAAACAACCACAGTAGAGACAGAGCCAAAGCGAAGAAACAAAATGGGGCCATATTTGTCAGCAAGATCTTTAAGATTACGGTGAAAAGGGAGTCTCAATTGGTGGAGATTGCCGATGATTGGCCATGGATAGGGTCCTGGAGGCAATCTTTCATTCCTTCGACTCTGGTGCAATATCCAGCAGGAGAAGAAGAATACGAAAGTCGCTGTTAATCCAATGGCCGCTGTGGCAGCACCTCCTCTACTCGCTATTAATGTTGCAGGCAGAGGCGAATTCTGGAGCAAGTTAACAAAACCCATATCGATCGTGCTCTTGTATGTGTGCACAGCACGGCGGTTGAAAGACAAGTGATACATGCTCTATATTTAAAGCGTTCGTTCAAGTTTTTATGAAGGTAAGTAAATTCCCATATTTAAATGGTAGTATAATATACACCATACAATATATGTACATGGATAGATATAGATATTTTGTAATGACAAATAGAAACTGCAAGGTCCTTAGTCTCCATATAAAAACAACTAAAACTTAAAAAGTTTAGACTCCTAACACACCTAATATCCGTTTATGACTTGTATGCACTATTCTAGATCCCACTATATTGGAGATGTTATTACACGGATAGAGCTTTTTGAAGAACATCGAAATCATGACCCATGCATTATTCTATATTTATATAAATGATTTCATATAGATAAAGCTTCTATCATTATTTATATATTTACTTAAAAATATAATAAATAATATATATATATTTTAAATTCAAATTCAAAGAAATAAGATATAGCTTTTATCATTATTTATATATTTAAATAAAAATATAATAAATAATATATATATATATATTTTAAATTCAAATTCAAAAAAATAAGATATGTATATTTTAATAGATTATTATTATTATTATTAATATTAATATAAAATTATTAAATAAAAATAAATTATTAAATTTATATAAAAATAAAAATATTATAAATATAAAATTTATTTTAAAATATTATTATAATATAAATGTATAAATAAATTGTAAATTTTAATTTGAATGAAAGGATAGATTCTTTTTGTTTCATATGCTCGCTTGAAGACAAATGAATGGATATTGAAATTATTCTACTAATTCAAAACCATGTAAAAAAAAAAATGACGGATTCTTTTTTTTAACATATGCTCACTTGAAAACAAATTCAAAAACCATGAAAAAAGTGATAGATTCTTTTTTGTCACATATGCCCACTTGAAAACAAATGGATGAATATTAAGAAGGTCACAAGAGGTTGCAAACAAATGGATGAATATTAAGAAGGTCACAAGAGGGATTATAGTTCAAAATGGTATGTTGAAACATGGACTACCAAGCTTCTTTTTATCTCAGTCACTTCTTTTAATCTTAGTCATTAAAAGAATTTGGGATCTTGCAACCTAAAAATACCTTTAAATAACCCACCAATAATAACAATCCATTAATGTAAATCCACTTTAAATGGATTTGTTGATTTCAATCATTAAACATGATTTTGATTAATCTCAATGATTAAACATGATTTTGAATCATCTCACTCATTAAACACGATTTTGGGAACCTACAACCTAAAATACCTTTAAATAACCCAACAAGAATAAATATCAATTAATCTAAATTCATTTTAAATGTAAAGTGATATAAATATTGGACTATAATTTTCACAATTTTTTTTTTATGAAATTAAACAATTTCAAAGTAATTGAAATTAAACATTCTTCTTATATAAATGATTATTTTGATCATTTAAATTACATTTTATTATAAATTACAATTTACAATCAACAAAAATACAATTTCCTATTTTGTAATTGATTGGAATGATTTTCTCCCAAAACTTTATTAAATATAATTAAGAAAAGGAAAAAAATACCCTTCTCCCCTACCATGATTTCCCTCTATACCAAAGATCAACGTTTCCACTATATTTGATGCTTTGTTGCTAAGAAAAACCCTTTTATATCAAATGTGCCTTATGCTTTTTAGCAACATCTTTGGTCTTGTAGATCCATCGACACTTCACAACATTCTTTCTTTCTGGTTGAGGAACCAAGTCCCATGTTTTATTCTTCATCAAAGAATGATACTCATTAGTCATAGCATTCTCCCATTTAGGTTGACCATGAGCATCTGCATATGTATCAAGATCATATGCCTCTAGTACATGTGCCATTAAATTAACACGACCACAATGTTTTTGAATTCTAGTCTTCCTTGAGCCATTTAAATCTCTTGCATTAGCACCAATATATTCAATTTTATGGTCACCCATATGGGAAGACAACTTTCTCTTATTAAAGGAGTTCTTATACCAAATCCCCATTAGTGGACTAAATAGGGGTTACAAAACTTGTGGTCAACTCTACCGTGGAAGGTCAACTACAAGTCGGTTCTAGTAAAGGGGTCAATTATCTAGTCAACAATCATGTGTAATAGTCATTCAATCTAGGATTTTGTAAAATCTCAAATGGGTAACTACTCAACAAGCCATAAGAGGAATTCAACAGAGTAATACCTATGATATTCTCATCAAAGAAAACATCTCTCATGCAAATAGACTCACATTTGACTAGATCAAACAATTCATAGGCCTTTAAATATTTAGAATATCCCATCATAATATAAGCATGAATCTTTTCATCTAGTTTCTTTCTCTTATCATCTAGAATATGGGCCCATGTTGTGCATCTAGAAATGTTTTGAGGTGTCCGACTAAGGGATTCATCATACTCCATTTCTCAAGAGAAGTCATGTCCCATACTACTGGTCAAAATTAGGTTTAGAAGATAGTTTAAGTAATACATAGCTTCTACCCAAGACTTAGTTTGCATACCTTTGGCTTGAAGAAAACACCATGACATTTCAATGAAGGTCCAATTCTTCCTTTCAACAACACCATTCTACTGAGGTGATCCATATTTATGAGCGGAACGAAATGAAACACAAATCTATAACATTAAACATATATACAAAGAACAATAACACAGATATAGTGGAACTTAACTTCTATTCAATAAAGAAATTTGTTGAAACTGTAAAATGCAGAATGGAAACAAATTTGTTCGAATGGTGGTAGCTAATATCTGAGAAGAGATGTGGCCTCTACACGCATTCGTCTGAGCAGATTATAATGAGGCCTCTAGGCAGTTTTAGCATCAAGAAGTAAACTTAAAACCCTAGACATCCAAAAACCTAACCCTAAGAGATGAAGCGCCAAAAGTCATGTGGGCCCCGATGGGGTAAGTTGGTACATCAACTTCTCGAGGTCGTAACTTTTGCATACGATATTCGTTTTAGGCACACGATAGACTGTTGGAAAGGTCTATTCGAGGAATACACATTATGACCTCACAATGTGACTCAAACAATAGTGTGACTATGGCGGGCCCAAAAAATGTTATTTACGGCCTCAAAACAACCCCAGAAGTTTAGGACCCGAAAATATAGAAAAAAAACTACCAAGATGAAAGTTGTATGTGAGCCAGCTGAAAGAGGTGGGTGGCCACTGATATCCACTTGGATCAATCCTCCCTTCTTAGGAAGAAATGGTCTCCATTACGTTGAGTTCCCCCATCAGATGAGTAAACTTATGATGAATTTGGCCTCGGGTGAGCCACTTGCCTTGGTGTAGGAGTTGCCTCACTTTTCCATGGTAGTGCAACATCCATGTGACCCAATGGTTGAAATCCCAACCCCACCTGAAAGGGTTGTGGCTAGTTGAACTATGTATGGATATGTTGTAACTGTGTTGAACATAGGTAAGACTCTCATCCCATGTGCATGGATTCTTGGAATTGTACATGCTTAATATATGCACGATCATCCTACTGACGACCTCGGTTTGACCATCCGTTTGGAGGTGGAAGGCCATGGATATGGTGAGCTTGGCTTCCAGTCATGACCCGAAGCTCGACCAAAATGTGTTGAGGAACCAACTGTCCTGATAGGAGATTATGGATTTTGGTATCCCAAAATGTACCCACACTCATTCGAAGAAGAGATTGGCAGTGGCCTATCTTTTGATGCTCTTTTTGCAGGTGACCAGAATCACCATCTTAGAAAATCAATTAACAACCATAAAAACAAAGTCATATCCCTTCTTGGTTGATGAAAGTCCCAACATGTAGTCCATCGATATGGATTCCCAGGACCTGTCAGGAGTAGGCATAGGGGTGTACATGACTTGTTTCTTAATGGTCGGTTTGACAATGGCCCAGGTTGTCCAAGGCATGATCTTCTTGTTGACATCTTGTCATAGTTTTGGCCAATATAAATGTCGTTGCAACATGACCACTGTATTTTATACACTGAAGAGTCCTGCCACCCAGCTGTAGTGAGCTTCCCAAATTAGCTTCGCTCGCTCACTTGATGGAACACCAAGATGGCCCATATGGCACAACAACCCGTCCTGTAGATGAAACTTTGTGACAATTGTGTTTGTGCCCAACATATTGTAGGTAGTGGTGAATTTAAGATCTCTCTCGTAGAATTGGGTCCATTGAGAGGTCTCATGTCCACAGGAGTACAACATCATGGTTAGTGTTGCAACTGGAGGTCAGCTGAGGCAGTCAACAACATAGTTGGTGCTCCTTGTCTTATACTTGTTGTTGAGATGGAATTGTTGCAAGTATGTGGACCAATTATGATGGTAGTCATTATGCAATTTTCCTTGTGTCGGCATGAACTGTAGATGCTTATGATTAGTGTGGATGACTGTCTCCTTCTCGATAATGTAATGCCTCCACTATAAGCACACTTGTACAATGGAGTACTTTTTTTTTTGTAAGTGGGGTACCTACGGACAATATCTGATAGTGTCTCACTATGGTAGGCCACGGGATGTCCATGATGAGTGAGAATTTCCTCCCACAACATAGTCTGAAGAATCTATCCTAATCTCAAATGGTTACTGCAGGTCAGGTAATGAAAGCACTGCGGTTGAGCACAAGTGCTACTTCAAATCATCGAATGATTTTTGTTGCGACTGACCCCACACAAAATTTTCCTTTCCATCTCTCCTCGTCACTTGGCTAAGGGACCATGCAATGTGGGAGAATACCAACATGAACCTGCGATAGAAATCGGCAAGGCCTAAGAAACTCTGAAGCTCAGTGAGCATGGTCAGGGTTGGTCAGTCACGGATGACCTGGATCTTGTATAGATCAAAATGCATGTCATTCTCATCAACAATGTAGCCTAGGTACTTGACCATGTTCATATTGAAGGAGCATTGTTCCAAATTTTCATATAGCTTATGTTGTTGCAGAGTCTGCAAAAACTGTTGAATATGATGCAAGTGTTCCACCCAATTCTTGATGAAGATGAGGATGTCATCCAAATACACCACCACAAAAGAATTGGTGAAATTATGCAAGATATCGTCCATTATCCTCATCAATGTTTCTAGGGAATTTGTTAAGCCAAAGGCCATGACCAACCATTCAAAAAGACCTTCTTTGGACTTGAAGGTAGTTTTCCATACATCAGTATACTCTATTTGGACCTGGTGGTAGCCGAACTTTAGATCAATATTAGTAAAATATTTGACCCCCTTGGGTTAGTCAAGGAGATCATCAATTCAGGGAATTGGGTACCATTTCTTGACTGTGATTTTATTTAGGGCCCAGTAATCAATGCAAATTCACTAGGTCCCTTCTTTCTTTTGCATAAGAATGATTGGACTTCCACAATGTGATGAGCTTGGGTGCTTGTGCCCCTTTTCGAGAAGCTCTTGGATATGACACTTGATTTCCTCATTTTCTAACAGAGAGTGGCAATAGAATATCCCATTGGGTAGAAATGCGTTGGGGGTCAGATCGTTTGAGTGCTTGACTTGACAATGTAGAGGTACCCAATGGATGAGGATAATATGTCTTTGTATTATTCCATGACCTTATGCACTTGTGTCTGCTGCGGGGAGAAAACTATTGTGGAGGTCATGGATGTGGATGCAACTTTCTGCTCACTTTGAGTGCGAATCATGAAGAAGACAGACCTCTCAGTCTGAGAGATGACCTTCCTGCATGGATTGACAAAGGTCAAGGAAATGGTAGTAGATGGGACCACCTCAAGTATCCTAAATAATTTATTGTCCAAAGTAATAATAACACTAGGAGGCCTAGACTCATGTACAACATGACGTTTCCATAAATAAGGTTGGCCCAAAAAAACATCACAAAATTCAAGGGGGGAGACATACAACAATACCTCATCTTTGAAGGGCTTGATGTCGTAGGCCAGGAGACATTTTTGGTTGATGCAGAGATCACTCCCTTGGTGGAGCCATCCGATGGTGTACGAATATGGGTGTGGTGTTGTCGGCAGAGCCAACTGCTTGATGAAATTCGATAAGATTAGGTTCTTCTGGCTACCGTTATCAACGATGAAGTGAAACAATGTACCCTTCACCTACATCTATGAATGGAAGAGGCACTCACTTTCCTTTGGTTCATCAGGTTTGTCAAGCTGGACCTTGGTGGTGGTAGAAACGATGTCATTGGGTTCTGCATCAATGATTCATATCCCTTTCTCTGGTTCTGACGCAGAGTCAAAGCCCACATCTGATTCATAGAATTTTAACTTGGCCACCAATGACTGCTTTGAGTGACATTCAACAGTGTTATGCTAAGGGATCTTATGGAACTCACACCATTTCCCAGTGTATTTCTTTGTCTTCCCATTGTTATTCTTTATTTTCATCTTGGACTGGTTGTCCTGAGGCTGTCCATCCTTTCTCTTCCCTTTTTTCTGTGGGTTGGGGACACCTTTTCCCTACTTCTAATGTGATGGGTTTGTAGACCCAAACTATCGCGTCTTTTGTTTAAGCTTCTACTCAATTCTGACAACATATCGATAGGTCGCGCACAATGACAAGATGTCCAGAAAATCCATTTCTATCTAAATGTGTCTATGCATAACATTGTGGTACTTGAGCACCAAATTTTTCTTAGATGTCACTCATAGTCTTTGATACCTAACTTGGTGTGCAAGGTATGGAATACATTGGTGAAATCTGGCACTGTTTGGTCCCTTTCCTACCTTAGTCTGGTCCATATTGTATATAAGTCATCATAACTTCCAACGTGGTATTATTGTTCCTTAATAACATCCCTGAAAGAACCCCAAGTGGGTGAGACTACAAATAATGTAGATCCCTTTGTTTCCTTTTTCTCACAAAAAGTCTACCACCAATCTTTGACATGGGGGACGACCTTAAGGAGCACAAATGTAATATTTTCTCCATAGGAAAAGTTATGGACAAAAAAATACCCTTCTAGAAGGTTTAACCATTTGTCTACATCATCCACATCTATTTGAACTTCAAGTATAGGAATATCAAAATTGATCTATCCTTTGAAGGGGGCAACACCTCCGCTTGAGGAAGATGCGTCACATGTTGGAAACCATCGAAGGATTTGCAAACAATTATCCATCATCTCGTTCCTTTGTCACAAGAGGGATTCCTCGAGAAATAGTTTAAAGGGATATCCTTCCCCATCATGTCTATTTTCTTCCCCCATGGGCGGTCGTTAGGTTCAGCAAGGTCGAACTTGCAAAGAATCAACTGGTTCAAGTCCCAACTACTTACACCCTGACCTAATTGGGGACATGCATAGAGAAAAAAATGAAGAGTAGACCACTTTGATACCACTAATACAGATTTATAAGCGAAATAAAATGAAACACACATATATAACATTAACATAGATATACAGAGAACAATAACAAAGAAACACTGGAACTTAACTTCTATTCAATAAAGAAATCTACTAAAACTGTAAAATGCAGAATGGAAACAAGGTTGCTCGAATGGTGGTAGCTAATATCTGAGAAGAGATGTGGTAGCTACACACATTCATATGAGCACATTACAATGAGGCATCTAGGACATTTTAGCATCAATAAGTAAACATAAAACCCTAGACATCCAAAAACCCAACCCTAGGAGATCAAGTGCCAAAAGTCATGTGGGCCTCGATGGGGTAAGTTGGTACATCAACTTCTGAGGGTCGTAACTTTTGCATACGATATTCGTTTTAGGCACATGATAGACTGTTGGAAAGGTCTATTCGAGGAATACACATTATGACCTCACATTGTGACTCAGTCAATAGTGTGACTGTGGTGGGCCCAAAAAACTCTATTTACGGCCTCAAAACAACCCCAGAAGTTTAGGACTTGAGGTCTACACATTATTCCATCACACTCTCACATCGTCTACAATGTGACTATGGCGGGCCCAAAAAATGTTGTTTAGGGCCTCAAAAGGGCCCTAGAAGTTTAGGACCCGAAAAATTAGAAAAAAATTTACCAAGATGAAAATTGTAACTTCCAATATGAAAGATCTATGTGAGCCAACTGGAAGAGGTGGGTGGCCACCGATATCCACCTGGATCATGAGGTGTATAGGGTGTTGGTTGTGGAGCCTAATTATCCGAGAAGAGATGTGGTGGTTACACACATTCATATGAGCACATTACAATGAGGCATCTAGGACATTTTAGCATCAATAAGTAAACATAAAACCCTAGACATCCAAAACCCAAACCCTAGGAGATCAAGCACAAAAAGTCATGGCCCCCGGGATGGGGTAAGTTGGTACATCAACTCTCCTCAGGGTCGTGAACTTTTGCATACCTATATCTCGCTTTTTTTAGGTGCACAATAGCCCATAACTGGAAAGGTCTATTCGAGGAATACATTATAGACCTCACACCAGACTCGCCAATAGTGTGACCTGCAGGGGTCTAAAAACTCTATTTTACGGCCCTCAAACAACCCTTGCCTAGGGGACCTTGAGGTATTCACATTATTCATCACACTCACATCGCCTAATGATTCAAGGAGTGGCCCAAAAATGTTGTTTAGGGTCTCAAAAGGCCCTAGAAGTTTAGGACCAAAAATTAGGAAAAAAATTTACCAAGATGAAAATTGTAACTTCCAATATGAAAGATCTATGTGAGCCAACTGGAAGATTAGGGTGGCCAAATCGCATATCCACCCTCGGATCATGAGGTGTATAGGGCGTTAGTTGTGAGCCTAATTCGCCTCGATTCGCAGGGTCCCTGCTTCTCGCCTATGTTTATACCCCATGAAGCATTTACACCTACGCATGTACACTCTTCCACGCCGGGAAGTGCAGAGGGGGGGTACCTCCGCTGCGGGGTCCGGGGGTATCCCATATGGGGGGTCCGGGGAAAGCGGTTCGGGTGAAGCCCCAAGCAAAATTGCCTTGTAAAAGTATATTATCATTTCATTGTAACTGACCGCTCATTATAAGGTCACATCTAATCCAGAGATTATGTTAGGTCTTTTTCCCTAGAAGGCAACCCCCGCTTTATGAGGGAAATGTATCATGCCATGGATTGTGGTGAATATTGCATTCTCGAGAGAGGAGACCGTGGAGAGAAAGAAGAGGTTACGTTGGTTTTGCTATAGGCTGTATCCCTTCACGGCCGGATAATAATAAAGGAAGCGCCCGGCACTTTCTCCTCGTGGACGTATTCACGCGGGTGAACCACGCAACTGTCTCTGGTATTGTGTGTCTTCCGTGTTTTGTTTCTGCGATTTGTTTTATTTTATTTCTCCGCTGGTCCCCTGCTTTTCTAACAAGTGGTATCAGAAAGATAAGGTAACCCCGGCAGGAAAAGAGGGTTCCTAGTTCGGCGGGAGCAATGTCGGAAGATGGAAAGTTTAGGTCAAGAAATTTAATGTACCCAAACTACCGCTATGGAAGATGTAGATGGAAGACTATTTATAATCGGGTTGATCTATTCCTACCATTGAGCGAGTAGCAAAGCAGTTTGCCGCCATGAAGGACGAAGAATGGAGATTCTTGACAGAAAAGGCTCTAGGAATGATACACGATCGAAGTCCGGCAAATACTGCGGCTTTCTTAATATTTCAAAAGAAAAGACAACAAAGGTTTGATGGACGATTCGCCAAATTGTATGAAAACCCTCGCCGTCAATAATAAGGTATTTCTAATGAAGAGATTATTTATCATGAAGATGTCGAAGGTGGGTCTATTGCGCATCATTTAAATGAATTTAATATGGTTACTAATAAACTAAGTTATGTAAAAAGTGACTTTGATGATGAGGTTAGGGCTCTTCTAATCTTGTGCTCATTGCCGAAAAGTTGGAATGGCTTGGTCATGGTCGGTAACTGGCCTCTAGTTCAAATACTTTAAAAATTTGATGATGTTGTTGCGTTATCCTTTAGTGAGGAAATGCGACGAAAAGCAATAAAAGGGAGACATCGCACGTTCAACATGGAGAATAGGGGAAGACAAAAGGATAGAGGAAAGGGGCTAGTGAACCATGGGAATTATAGGAAGAGAAGATCCAAATACAGACTTGGAAAGATAGAGGTTGGAATCAGGAAGAAAGGACATCTAAAGAAAGACCGCAGTAGCCCAAAGAAACAAAGAGATGGACAACATGAGAAATCGAAGCAAATGTAACAGTGATGTGTTACAAGATGCTTTGATTCTCTTAGTACTTCGAGTCTTGGTAGTAGATTCAGGAGCTCCACTTCATGCCACACCCCATATGAAACATTTTCTAGATTATGTTCACAGATTTTGGACCGTTCATTTGGGTGATAATAAACCATGCAAATCATTGAATGGGAAAGGTAAAAATAAGCAACGAATGGAAACCAATGGTTGTTGAAAGAGGCAAAACATGTTCCTAGATTTAAGGCAAAAATCTGATTTCCAACAGGCGCTTGGCATGAAGGTTGTATATCCATATTTCTTACGTGATAAGACGGAAGATCATCAAAGGATCATTGGTGATAGTGAAAGAGAGAAGGTAGGTACATTGTATTTATATACCGGTAATACCGACTCTTCTATATATTCAGCTTCTACAAGAGTGGATACAACACTCATGGCATCATAGGGTCGAATGATGAGTGAGAAGGGTATGCGCATCCTTCACACAGAAATTTGTTTCTAGATATTAAACAAGTTGATTTTGATTTCCGTGAGCATTGCGTTTATGGAAAACAAAAGAGAGTCGATTTTAGTTGGAAAAGAAAGAAGAATGAAAGGTTAGAGCTTGTGCATATAGATGTATGGGGACCAACGCAGTATCATCTCTTGGTGGCTCTATTATTATGTTACTTTTATTGATGATGCAACTAGAAAACTTAAATATTGCACTCGACAAAAAATATGATGTTTTGATAATTTTAAGAAATGGAAAGCTTTATTGAGAATGAGACAGGAAAAAGTTTGAAGTGTCTCGTGACGATAATGGAGGGAAATGATTAAAGGAGTTTGATGATTACTATTCATACCATGGGATTCGTGAGAGAAGACAGCTCCAATAACCCCACAAGAAAATGGTGTGTCGAAAAGGATGAACAGATTGACCATGGATAATGCAAGGAGTATGAGATTGCATTTTATCGGTTTGCCCTTTTATAGTTCCGGCAGATGTTGTAGATACTGAAGTTTACTTAATAAACATAGGACCCTTCAAGCTCTTTGGATGGTATAATTCCGTGAGGAGGAATGACAGGAAAAGGTAAACTTGCCTTGAAACTTTCTACCAGAAGCATTTGTCCATATTGATAAAGAAATAGAACAAAGCTGAGGCGATCCAAGAAGTGTAACCCTATTGGATATGGTGTTAATGATTTTGCTATCGCTATGGATTTGAAAAATGACAAAAATCATTAGAGTAGATGCCATATTCAATGAGAATATCATGCACAAAGATCGGTTGCGTGGAAATAAATGTGAAACATAAAAATGAAGAATACACATAGTGTTTGATGAGATCACCGAAAAGGAAATTCCAAAGGAACTTGAAAATCAAAATGTGTAAACAAGAGGAGCAAGAGGTACCCCAAACACCGCAAGTGTTGTTGAATATTCACCGTGTTGGCATACTCTGAACGATACTCTTCATTATATTATTTTATTATTGGACTGGATTCTGGTGAACCGTAATGTTATGAAGAGGCAATGTAGACACCCAAAAGAAGTGGAGCAAGGCATGAAAGAGGGAAATGGATTCCTTTGAAAATAACCGACTTGGGACTTGGTTCAATTCGTCTCTGTGGGGAAAAGAGCATTGTATAATAAACGGGTTTACAAGTTGAAGGAAGAAGATGGAGGATGAAAAGGTGACAAGGCTAGACTTGTTGTAAAGGGCTCTGGTAAATGTTGAAAGGTATAGATTTTGATGAAATATTTTCTCCCATTAAGGTAAAATCGACTTTAATTAGAACTATTTCTTAGTTCATGGCGAGAAGATTTTGCATCTTGAACGGTTAGATGTATAAACAACTTTTTCTCCATGGGGATTTGAGGGAAGAGATTTATATGCAACAACCAATGTGGGCATGAGGTCAAAGGGAAGGTGAATTTGGCATGCAGGTTGAAGAAAAACTTGTATGTCCTAAAGCAAGCTCCAAGGCAAGCGACCGGTTTGACAAGCCATGACAATTGTGGTTATAATAGATGTCATTCCTCGACTAATGGGTTTATTTTAAAAGGCTAAAAAAATGGAAGCTATACATATTGCTATTGTATGTAGATGACATGCTTGTTAGTGGACTAATATGCAGGATATGAATGTTCTCAAGAAGAAATTAGCCAATTCATTTGTGATGAAGGATTTGGTGCTACAAAGAAAATCATTGATATGAGAACAGACAGAAAATCGCAAACCCGACATTGTCTCGTGGTGATACTAATGTAGAGAAGGGTGCTGAGAGGTTTCAGGAATGCGTAATGCAAAACTAGTTAGGCACACCTTGGGCCAACCATTTCAAATTAATCCAAGGAAATGTGTCCCAAGACATAGATGAGATAGAATACGTCCGTATTCCATATTCATCGCTACATTGGCATCTTGATGTATGCAATGGCTTACACAAGACCAGATATTACACACGCAGTGGGAGTTGTGAGAAGGTATATGAAATCAATCCGTAAAGAACATTGGGAGGCGAAAGTGGATTCTCGTATTTGAGAGGTACCACTACTATACGCATTGTTTGGAGGTTCAAACACTTTCATTGTGGATATGTTGATCTCAGACATGGCGTGATAAAGACAAACAGGAGGGGCACCACTGGGTATGTTTTTACCATAGGTGAACAACAACAAGTTGGATTTCAAAATCAGCAGGTTGTTGTTGCACTTTCAACAACAGAGGCAGAGTATGTTGCTGCTACAGAGGCTAGTAAAAAGATGATTTGGTTACAAAGGTTTATGGAGGAATTGGGAAAGAAGCAGGAGAACAACAAGTTGTACTGTGACAGTCAGAGTGCCATTCACATTGCAAAGAACTCAACCTTCCATTCGAAGACTAAGCATATACAGTTGAGGTACCACTTCATACAATCCGCTTTGGAAGATGGACAATTGAAGCATATTTTAATAGATTATTATTATTATTAATATAAAAATATTAAATAAAAATATTATAAATGTAAAATTTATTTTAAAATATTGTTATAATATAAATGTATAAATAAATTGTAAATTTTAATTTTAATGAAAAGACAGATTCTTTTTGTCTCATATGCTCGCTTGAAGACAAATGAATGGATATTGAAATTATTCTACTAATTCAAAACCATATGAAAAAAGTGATGGATTCTTTTTTAAACATATGCTCACTTGAAAACAAGTTCAAAAACCATGAGAAAAGTGATAAATTCTTTTTTGTCACATATGCCCACTTGAAAACAAATGGATGAATATTAAGAAGGTCACAAGAGGTTGCAAACAAATGGATGAATATTAAGGTCACAAGAGGGATTAAAGTTCAAAATGGTGCTAAAATGGTATGTTAAAACATGGACTACCAAGCTTCTTTTTATCTCAATCACTTCTTTTAATCTTAGTCATTAAGCACGATTTTGGGATCTTGCAACCTAAAAATACCTTTAAATAACCCAACAATAATAACAATCCATTAATGTAAATCCACTTTAAATGGATTTGTTTGATTTCAATCATTAAACATGATTTTGATTAATCTCAATGATTAAACATGATTTTGAATCATCTCACTCATTAAACATGATTTTGGGAACCTGCAACCTAAAATACCTTTAAATAACCCAACAAGAATAACAATCAATTAATCTAAATTCATTTTAAATGAATGTAAAGTGATATAAATATTGGACTATAATTTTCACATTTTTCTTTTATGAAATTAAACAATTTCAAAGTAATTGAAATTAAACATTCTTCTTGCATAAATGATCATTTTGATCATTTAAATTACATTTTATTATAAATTACAATTTACAACCAACAAAAATACAATTTGCTATTTTGTAATTGATTGCAATGATTTTCTCCCAAAACCTTATTAAATATAATTGAGAAAAGGAAAAAAATACCCTTCTCCTCTACCATGATTTCCCTCTATACCAAAGATCAAGTGTCATGCAATTGTCATCCATATACACCATATAATATTTGTACAAGATTCAAATTTCTAATAGGGGCAACGTTTTCACTATTTTTGATGCTTTGTTGCTAAGAAAAACCCTTTTATATCAAATGTGCCTTATGCTTTTTAGCAACATCTTTGGTCTTGTAGATCCATCGACACTTCACAACATTCTTTCTTTTTGGTTGAGGAACTAAGCCCCATGTTTTATTCTTCATCAAGGAATGATACTCATTAGTCATAGCATTCTCCCATTCAGGCTGACCATGAGCATCTGCATATGTATCAAGATCATATGCCTCTAGTACATGTGCCATTAAATTAACACGACCACAATGTTTTTGACTTCTAGTCTTCCTTGAGTCATTTAAATCTCTTGTATTAGCACCAATATATTCAATTTTATGGTCACCCATCTAGGAAGACAACTTTCTCTTATTGAAGGAGTTCTTATACCAAATTCCCATTAGTGGACTAAATAGGGGTTACAAAACTTGTGGTCAACTCTACCGTGGAAGGTCAACTACAAGTCAGTTCTAGTAAAGGGGTCAATTATCTAGTCAACAATCATGTGTAATAGTCATTCAATCTAGGATTTTGTAAAATCTAAAATGGTTAACTACTCAACAAGCCATAAGAGGAATTCAACAGAGTAATACCTATGATATTCTCATCAAAGAAAACATCTCTCATGCAAATAGACTCACATTTGACTAGATCAAACAATTTATAGGCCTTTAAATATTTAGAATATCCCATCATAATACAAGCTTGAATCTTTTCATCTAGTTTCTTTCTCTTATCATCTAGAATATGGGCCCATGTTGTGCATCTAGAAATGTTTTGAGGTGTCCGACTAAGGGATTCATCATACTCCATTTCTCAAGAGAAGTCGTGTCCCATACTATTGGTAAAAATTAGGTTTAGAAGATAGTTTAAGTAGTACATAGCTTCTACCCAAGACTTAGTTTGCATACCTTTGGCTTGAAGAAAACACCATGCCATTTCAATGAAGGTCCAATTATTCCTTTCAACAACACCATTCTACTGAGGTGATCCATATTTATGAGCAGAATGAAATGAAACACAAATATATAACATTAACACATATATACAAAGAACAATAACACAGATACAGTGGAACTTAACTTCTATTCAATAAAGAAATTTGTTGAAACTGTAAAATGCAGAATGGAAACAAATTTGCTCGAATGGTGATAGCTAATATCTGAGAAGAGATGTGGCGTCTACACGCATTCGTCTGAGCACATTATAATGAGGCCTCCAGGCCTTTTTAGCATCAAGAAGTAAATATAAAACCCTAGACATCCAAAAACCTAACCCTAGGAGATGAAGCACCAAAAGTCATGTGGGCCCTGATGGGGTAAGTTGGTACATCAACTTCTTGAGGTCATAACTTTTGCATACGATATTCATTTTAGGCACACGATACATTGTTCGAAAGGTCTATTCGAGGAATACACATTATGACCTCACACTGTGACTCAGTCAATAGTGTGACTGTGGCAGGCCCAAAAAACGCTATTTACGGCCTCAAAACAACCCCAGAAGTTTAGGACCTGAAAAGATAGAAAAAAAAACTACCAAGATGAAAACTATAATTGCCAAGATGAAAGTTGTATGTGAGCCAGCTAAAAGAGGTGGGTGGCCACTGATATCCACTTGGATCAATCCTCCCTTCTTAGGAAGAAGTGGTCTCCATTACGTTGAGTTCCCCCATCAAATGAGTAAACTTATGTTGAATTTGGCCTTGGGTGAGCCACTTGCCTTGGTGCAGGAGCTGCCTCACTTTTCCATGGTAGTGAAACATCCATGTGACCCAATGGTTGAAATCCCAACCCCACCTGCAAGGGTCCGTGGCTAGTTGAACTATGTATGGATATGTTGTAACTGTGTTGAACATAGGTAAGACTCTCATCCCATGTGCGTGGATTCTTGGAATTGTACATGCTTAATATATGCACGATCATCATGCCGACGACCTCGGTTTGACCATCCGTTTGGAGGTGGAAGGCCATGGATTTGGTGAGCTTGGCTTCCAGTCATGACCCGAGGCTCGACCAAAATGTGTTGAGGAACCAACTATCCTGATCTGAGATTATGGATTTTGGTATCCCAAAATGTACCCACACTCGTTCGAAGAAGAGATTGGCAGTGGCCTATCTTTTGATGCTCTTTTTGCAGGTGACCAGAATCACCATCTTAGAAAATCAATTAACAACCATAAAAACAAAGTCATTTCCCTTCTTGGTTGATGAAAGTCCCAACATGTAGTCCATCGATATGGATTCCCAAGACCTGTCAGGAGGAGGAATAGGGGTGTACATGCCTTGTTTCTTAATGCCCAGTTTGACAATGGCCCAGGCTGTCCAAGGCATGATCTACTTGTTGACATCTTGTCATAGTTTTGGCCAATAGAAATGTCGTTGCAAAAAAACCACTGTATTTTCTATGCTGAAGAGTCCTGCCACCCAACTGTAGTGAGCTTCCCAAATTAGCTTCGCTCGCTCACTTGATGGAACACCAAGATGGCCCATATGGCACAACAACCCGTCTTGTAGATGAAAATCTGTGACAACTGTGTTTGTGCCCAACATATGGTAGGTAGTGGTGAATTTAAGATATCTCTTGTAGAGTCGGGGCCATCTAGAGGTCTCATGTCCACAAGAGTACAAGATCGTGGTTAGTGTTGCAACTGGAGGTCAGCTAAGGCAGTTAGCAACACGGTTGGTGCTCCTTGTCTTATACTTGACATTGATATGGAATTGCTGCAAGTATGTGGACCAATTATGATGGCCGTCATTATGCAATTTTTCTTGTGTCTGCATGAACTGTAGATGCTTATGATTAGTGTGGATGACTGTCTCCTTCTCGAGAATGTAATGCCTCCACTAGAAGCACACTTGTACAATGGAGTACTTTTTTTTTCGTAAGTGGGGTACCTACGGACGATATCTGATAGTGTCTCACTATGGTAGGCCATAGGATGTCCATGATGAGTGAGAATTTCCTCCCACAACATAGTCTGAAGAATCTATCTTAATCTCAAATGGTTACTGCAGGTCGGGTAATGAGAGCACTCGGGTTGAGCACAAGTGTTGCTTCAAATCATCGAATGATTTTTGTTGTGAATGACCCCACACAAATTTTTCCTTTCCATCTCTCCTCATCACTTGGATAAGGGACCATGCAATGTGGGAGAATACCAACATGAACCTGTGATAGAAATTGGCAAGGCCTAAGAAGCTCTAAAGCTCAGTGAGCATGGTCAGGGCTTGTCAGTCACGAATGACCTAGATATTGTATATATCGAAATGCATGCCATTCTCATCAACAATGTAGCCTAGATACTTGACCATGTTCATATTGAAGGAGCATTTTTCCAAATTTTCATATAGCTTATGTTGTTGTAGAGTGTGCAAAAATTGTTGAATATGATGCAAGTGTTCCACCCAATTCTTGATGAAGATGAGGATGCCATCCAAATACACCACCACAAAATAATTGGTGAAATGATGAAAGATATCGTCCATTATCCTCATCAAACTTTTTGGGGAATTTGTTAAGCCAAAGGCCATGACCAACCATTCGAAAAGACCTTCTTTGGAATTGAAGGGAGTTTTCCATACATCAGTCTACTCTATTTGGACTTGGTGGTAGTTGAACTTCAGATCAATATTACTAAAATATTTGACCCCCTTAAGTTAGTCAAGGAGATCATCAATTCAGGGAATTGGGTACCATTTCTTGACTGTGATTTTATTTAGGGCCCAGTAATCAATGCAAATTCACCAGGTCCCGTCTTTCTTCTGCATAAGCATGATTGGACTTCCATAATGTGATGAGCTTGGGTGGATGTGCCCCTTTTTGAGAAGCTCTTGGATATGACACTTGATTTCCTCATTTTTTGACAGAGAGTGGCAATAGAATATCCCATTGGGTAGAAATGCATTGGGGGTCAGATCGTTTGAGTGCTTGACCTGACAGTGTAGAGGTACCCAATGGATGAGGATAATATGTCTTTGTATTATTTCACGACCTTATCCATTTGTGTCTGCTGCGGGGAGAAAACTATTGTGGAGGTCATGGATGTGGATGCAACCTTCTGCTCACTTTGAGTGTGAATCACGAAGAAGAAAAACTTCTCAATTTGAGAGATGACCTTCCTACATGGATTGACAAAGGTCAAGGAAATGGCAGTAGATGGGACCGCCTCGAGTATCCTATATAATTTCTTGTCCAAAGTAATAATAAGACTAGGAGGCCTAGACTCATATACAACATGATGCTTCCATAGTTAAGGTTGGCCCAAAAAAACATCACAAAATTCAAGGGGGGAGACATCACACAACACCTCATCTTTGAAGGGCTCGATGTCGTAGGCTAGGAGACGTTGTTGGTTGATGCGGAGATCACTCCTTTGGTGGAGCCATCTGATGGTGTATGACTATGGGTGTGGTGTTGTCGATAGAGACAACTGCTTGATGAACTTCGATAAGATTAGATTCTTCTGGCTACCGTTATCAACAATGAAGTGAAACAGTGTACCCTTCACCTACATCTATGAATGGAAGAGGCACTCACTTTCCTTTGGTTCACCAGGTTCGTTGAGCTGGACCTTGGTGGTGGTAGCAATGATGTCACTGGGTTCTACATCAATGTTTCATATCCCTTTCTCTGGTTTTGATGTAGAGTCAAATCCCACATCTGATTCATAGAATTTTAACTTGGCCACCAATGACTGCTTTGAGTGACATTCAACGGTTTTATGCTAAGGGATCTTATGGAACTCACACCATTTCCCAGTGTATTTCTTTGTCTTCCCATTGTTATTCTTTATTTTCATCTTGGACTGGTTGTCCTGAGGCTGTCCATCCTTTATCTTCCCTTTTTTCTGTGGGTTGGGGACACCTTTTCCCTACTTCTACTGTGAGGAGTTTGTAGACCCAAACTATCGCGTCTTTTGTTTAAGCTTCTACTCAATTCTGACAACATATCGATAGGTCGCGCCCAAGGACAAGATGTCCAGAAAATAAATTTCTATCTAGATGTGTCTATGCATAACATCGTGGTACTTGAGAACCAAATGTCGCTCAGATGTCACTCATAGTATTTGATACCCAACTTGGCGTGCAAGGTATGGAAGACATTGGTGAAATCTGGCACTGTTTGGTCCCTTTCCTACCTTAGTCTGGTCCATCTTGTATATAAGTCATCATAACTTCCAACGGGGTATTATTGTTCCTTAATAACATCCCTAAAAGAACCCCAAGTGGGTGAGACTACAAATAATGTAGATCCCTTTGTTTCCTTTTTCTCACAAAAAGTCTACCACCAATCTTTGACATGGGGGGCGACGTTAAGGAGCACAAATGTAATCTTTTCTCCATAGGAAAAGTTATGGACAAAAAATACCCTTCTAGAAGGTTTAACCATTTGTTTATATCATCCGCATCCATTTGAACTTCAAGTATAGGAATATCAAAATTGATCTATCCTTTGAAGGGGGAGACACCTCCACTTGAGGAATATGCATCGCATGTTGGCAACCATCGAAGGATTTGCAAACAATTATCCATCATCTCGTTCCTTTGTCACGAGAGGGATTCCTCAAGAAATATTTTAAAGGGATCTCCTTCCCCATCATGTCTATTTTCTTCCCCCATGGGCGTTCATTAGGTTCAGCAAGGTCGAACTTGCAAAGAATCAACTGGTTCGAGTCCCAACTACTTACACCCTGACCTAATTTTGGACATGCATAGAGAAACAAATGAAGAGTAGACCACTTTGATACTACTAATACAGATTTATGAGCGAAAAAAAATGAAACACATATATATAACATTAACATAGATATACAGAGAACAATAACAAAGAAACACTGGAACTTAACTTCTATTCAATAAAGAAATCTACTAAAACTGTAAAAAGAAGAATGGAAACAAGGTTCCTCGAATGGTGGTAACTAATATCTGAGAAGAGATGTGGCAGCTACACGCATTCATATGAGCACATTAAAATGAGCCCTCTAGGACATTTTAGCATCAATAAGTAAACATAAAACCCTAGACATCAAAAAACCCAACCCTAGGAGATGAAGCGCCAAAAGTCATGTGGGCTCGATGGAGTAAGTTGGTACATCAACTTCTCAGGGTCGTAACTTTTTCATACGATATTCGTTTTAGGCACATGATAGACTGTTGGAAAGGTATATTCGAGGAATACACATTATGACCTCACATTGTGACTCAGTCAATAGTGTGACTGTGGTGGGCCCAAAAAACTCTATTTACGGCCTCAAAACAACCCTAGAAGTTTATGACCCGAGGACTACACATTATTCCATCACACTCTCACATCGTCTACAATGTGACTATGGCGGGCCCAAAAAAAATTGTTTAGGGCCTCAAAAGGGCCCTAGAAGTTTAGGACCTAAAAAGTTAGAAAAAAATTACCATGATGAAAATTGTAACTGCCAATATGAAAGATGTATGTGAGCCAACTGGAAGAGGTGGGTGGCCACCGATATCCACCTGGATCATGAGGTGTATAGGGAACTGATATTTTCCAAGAGATTCCATGTTGTGAAAAGTAGTTTTCAAAATCATTTCCCACATACTCTCCTCCATTATATGATTTAAAACATTTCATAGGTTGATCACATCGATTTTTAGCAAACGCAAAAAATTATTTGATTTTTGTCTTCAAGCCTTCCCTATTTCAAATGAAGCATGGTGATTCTTTACAAGGACACACACTTCACATACACCATCATGGGAATCAACCCTAGGTATTCCATTAACCATGCCATGTTTTACCATCAACTTCGTACTTCAAAAATTCAGATATTTTAGTTTTTCATTCCAAATTCTGCTCAAGTTTCCTTTCTTACCTACGAGTGCAGTAGCTTCTGGATCCTTTCTAGGAAATCACTGAACTTATACAAATTTTCATTTGGATCAAGAAGACCCTCAAAAACAACAATGAAGTTATTGTGCACATCTTTCACAACAAGCTAATCTACCAAAATTCTACCTTCTTTCCAATTTGAGTTAGTTGGGGTATAGTGTTAAGAACCAAACATCAATATAGCATAGAAAAACCTCAGGAAAAGAACTCAATGCCTTGAAAAAGAGATAATTTCAGATAATAAGCCTCTTCGAGTGGGCAACCTCCTTCTACCCCACTTAAATGTTCAAGTACAAGATGATTCAAAATGAAAATGTCTCCTTGGTATATATAGGAGACTAGGAGGTATAATTACAACTAATGGCCTAAAGCCGACATAAATAAAATAACATATCCTTGGTATATATAGGAGGCTAGGAGGTATAATTACAACTAATGGCCTAAAGCCAACATAAATAAAATAACATTACTAATCTAATATTCCCCAATTAAGGGGTAATGAGCCAATATTAGGGCTTAACATGCCCCTCCCCTTGAGACAAGTG
>SNQJ01S0035014.1:132491-161044 GCA_010110895.2 Picea sitchensis
AGACAACAAATTGGCACTCAAAATAGGTACATGGAAATTATTAAGGATCACACCACTTGGGCATTCAATTGTACCACAACCAACAACAGTAAAACAATAATCACTAGCAATAAATAATTTTTTTTGTACCCTTACTAGATGAGAAAAAAAGAGAAGCAACTTTATCCATGTGATGCGTACAACTAGAGTCGACTATCCACTCACTTTCATAAGTGTGAGCATGCAAGGATTAAGAAACACTAACAAAGAATGTATAGTTATCTACCTTACCTTCCAAATTTTGGTGTTGCAGGTCAATCGACTGTCCCATCGACATGTCTCCTTTAAGCTTCTTGACTTTCTCCTCTAGACCTTTAGTATTTTTCCATTAAGCCTTCTCCATATGTCCTAATTTATTGTACTGATGCTAGGTCTTCTTCTTCCTACCTTTATTCATCAATGCCTGATCATCATTCTTATTCTTAATGGTTTATCCGAAAGAATCCCATTCTTTCTCCTATTTTCCAATCCTAACCCTTTCTCTATATTTTTTGTCGACCATTTCCCTTTAACAAATGGGATTGTTTCTTAACTTCATGTTTTTCTTTATCAAGCAATTTTTCATGTTCCCTAATTAGTAAGCCACATACAAAGTCAAAGTGTAATTCTTACCATCTTCTTATTTGGATTCCTAACTCACATATACTATCTAAAATAATACATCATAGAGTGTCTTTAGGTTAATCAAACTTGATTTTATGAGCCATTTCTCCTCCTTCAAGAAACCTAAACTGCATTCACCCAATCTCAACTGAAGCTCTTTCATAAGAGCCAAATAAAATTCAATTCCTTCCAAAGAGAGAGGATCAATAGAGATTAACTCTTTCTCAACTTGCATAACCTGAATTTTGTTTATCTTATCAAATAAAGTGTTTACCGTGTTTTCCTCGTAAGTGCATTTGGTGCTTGAAGGCCATCTTCATAATTTAAAATAGGGATGTCGGCAACATCAATTACCTACATTATAAACTACATAATAGGGATGAATATTGCACAAAGAGATTTTGGTTTTAGGAAAGAAACATTCTGAATGATGGTCAAACTTTATCCTCCAGAGGTTAAAATTAGTTTCAAGTGTGATGATGTCGGTAACATCAATTACCTACATTATAGACTACATAATAGGGATGAATATTGCACATAGAGATTTTGGTTTTAGGAAAGCAACATTCTGAATGATGTTCAGACTTTATCCTCAAGGGGTTGTTTATTTATATTTGGGTGTGTCCAAAATGGGTTTTTGAATTATGTGAGAGGTCACTTTAATATTTTTGGGGCCTATGAAATCAACACAATTGATAGAACTCAATCTTGAGGCCTACAAGAACAAAATCACATATTAAATATATTCCCATCAACGAGGTTGTTTTCTCTTTACAGACTATGAAAGGTGTTGAACTAAAGGCAGAACGGAGTCTCCAACCACTCATTGGAAATATCTCCATGTCCTCTATGCTTTGAAACATACATTTTGCTAATTAAAGGTAAAACAAATGAGTTATGGTTTTATAAAATTGAGAAACCAAAGGATTCCACTCGTTATCTTTTTAATTCATTTTAAATTATTTATTGGGCCTTCCTTCAATTTGATTTTGAACCCAATGTTTAAAATGGCATTTGGATAAGTCTAAAGCTTCAACAACGAGGTTTCATAACTTGGTTTGCTATGTGTATAGTTACGAAGGTGTCAAATATACACATATTTCTCATGACCATCGATGAACCATAGAATCCTCGCAATTGCCAAACAACTCTTCAAACTCATTGGTTTAGCTATAGAAGTATGTAATTTGTTGGGAGGAGTTGAAATATTTTTTCAATACTTTGGGATATTTTTCTATGTTCCAAGTAACATTTTGATAAGGATAAAGTAAAATCACTAACTTGGGGAGCTTACTAACTACCCAACCTAACAATTTTCCCCATGAATTCTAAATTTCTATGTTGGGATGATAATAAACGTTTGAACTCAATGATTGAGCATTGATGTGTGAGTTGGGTGAAATATTCCATTCCAGGCCCAAGGAAAGTGTCAATTATTTAGTACCTTTGGTTGATTGAACTAATAAAAGAAAAATCATTGCGTCAATCATTCACTTTAACATGCAATATTCCTTCTAAACCAAGTGAATTTCTCACTATCATTTAAACTCAATGATTTTGTCTTTTTCTTTTCTTGAATCAATTATTTCTAAATCATAGCTCCTATTTGCTCGTTCTTGGCTTGCAAAGTGATTTTCCTTCTAGAGACTGAAGACTAATTTCCCACATTCATTCTACCCAACAAGTTCCTTCTACATCATCTGACCATGCCTCCTTTCCTTCATTCCCATTTATAGGTTCACAATTTAGTGGAGGCATCTTGACAAGCTAATAAGTTTCCAGTATGTTATCAGAGTGATGCACATTTATCTCCATTGCTTCAATTGTGTCCTATTCAAATAAAATAGATTTGCAAAGAATGGGGCTCCTCAATAGTGTTCTTGAGATTCCTTGGTTGCCTCGAAATTGGAACCTAGTTACGGTGTAATTGGTCTATATAGCGAAGCATTTCAATCCCCAGGGTAGGGGTGTTAAGTGTTGGGTTGTCCATATCTCATCCTTCACCAAGTAAATTGATTTTCCATCCATAGGTGTTAAAAAGTGTTGAACAGTAGTAATATTTGTGTGCAAGAGAGTGATTTGAGATTAGGTTGCAAGGTACTATTGGGACAATGATTGATGAATATTTTGGTATAAAATGTCTCCTTGATGCTTTATTTATCTACCTGGGCCTAAATGCATCTCCTTTCATTCATTTGGTGTTCTAGATGTCATAATGCCCATTTTTCTTTGTTACTAGAATGTAAACATGCTGCATGATAAATGTAATGAGGAACCAACTAAAAATGGTTGTAACATTCTCTCATGGTTATTGATGAATCTTATTTTTCAAATGGAGAAGTGAGAAGGGAATGCGAAATCATCTTGATGAGTTATTTATTGATATCTTATTGCATTGCAAGAATAGTCTCAGTTTGTTTGAATGGCCTTTATTCAAGATTGATATCTTGTTTCATCAGTGGTTTTACTATCTTGAAAAGTTGGCTTTCATGGTGAATAGTGTGATTTGGAGTAATGTTTTACTTTCTTTTAAAAAATTCCCAATGGAGAAACCTTATGAAGCCATTAATTTAAGTGTATTGTTTTTCATAGTTACATAACCTTAGGTAAATATTCATTTTGGTTCAATAAATATTTTATAAAGCCTTATTTTGAATGTTATCTTACTTGGCAATTTGATCTAACACATGTGTTAGCACTAGAAGTCACCTCTAGATTGCGGAAGAGGTAAGCCTAGTGCCCATCAGTTTGTATGTCACAATGAATAAAATTAAGGGTGGTCTAATGGACACTATCTCAGGATTATATCATTCTAACTCAGAAAACCAGGTTGGCACACATAGGCAAGTGAGGTCTTGATCTAAATTTATTCAGTGATTTACTGTAAAAGGTGAGTAGGGGGAAGATTTTATGAGAAGATGTAAGTGCCTGCTATGAACATCTAGTCTTCCACCAGCCTGAGGAGGAAAAGCTTCGAGAATGAGATCCTCTTGGACTCGAAGCTTCAGACACTAAGATATGTCTAAATGACACAACCACAACAACACGATGATCAAACCAACATCGCAATGCTACTGTAACAGCTCGACTGGATCCTCCAATTCCGAGCTACGCAGTATAAGAGGGGGAAATGTAACACAAGAAACTGATTAAAACTAGTGAAGATATTGCAGTGATCAAACCTGCATTGCAGCAACACCACCACCCTCGACTGGATATTCCAATGTCGAGTGTCTTAACACAAAGTTTACAAAGAGATGAAAAGAGGCTGACTTTTATTAAACAAGAAATCTCAAATACATAGCATAACCAGAGAACCAGATGCCTCGTTAAAACTTTACAAGCAGGAGAGTAGATCTACCATCGACACTTACAAAATATAAAACATGAGTATATATACTTAGAACTGCTAACATCCACCAGGGACGCAATTGGACCCTTGCATTCAAAGCTTTGTGTTTCTTCTCCTTCTTTCAGACTACACAGGCTTTCCTTTGTAGAATGAAAATCTAAGACAGTATGGGTTTTGTAAGAAAATTTCATGACAGGGTGACCTTTGGGCTGGCAGCCCGCCTCCATGACTAGTGCTTCCATGCTTCCTATTTATGGTTGAAATGAGGTTTCAACCACCTTCTTAAGCTTCATTAACTGTCCTTATTGGGATCAGGACAAACCCAGACATCCATGAAATCTCTTAACCGGTGCCCCTGGCTTGCTGAGCTAAACTTAGCACCTCAAAACCATGTTGTCTTCTTACGCACCCAATACAATGCTCTCGACCTGTTTAGCACAGTTCTTCCCAATTGCCCCATGTGACCGTAGGATTTGACCTTATTATTATCTCGCATGATATTTCAAGACTTCTCATTTCGGGAGTTTTCGCTCCACCTTGGCTTTAAAATTGCGATGCCTGAAATTGCGAAATGACCACTAAGATTGACGGTCAGACTCGCTTCAAAATGGACGGCTGCGATTGCTCCTCTGATAACATTAAATGTCGGCTATGTGATGAGTGCTAGCCCCCTTTTCTTGAACCTGCTTCCTCTATGACCAGGCGCTAGAACCATGGGCCCAACCCCTGGGAGATTTCACGATTTCACGTTTCGGGGAAAAGAGATGCTACTCTGGGGATACCTTTGATTTTTGAAATCGTGAAACCGGGGTTTCGCATTTCAAGGCTTAGGGATATGGGTGCACTTGTTGACGAGAACCCCGAAATGTCAATTCCCAAAATTGACAAAGTCAAATCATCGGACCTCTGCTTCTCACAAATGGACGACCTAGATCTAATTCCTTGCTTGACCTATGATCTCAGGCCTCTTTGATGGCACTAAACTTCAAGAAAATTGACGGCCCCAACTACCTGATGACCATCGATCTGCTCCATCGATGGATCCTCGCCACTGAAAATTGATCTTTGCCTGCTCGCTTGATTTGTGTCGCTATCTGACCACTCTCAGTGCTGCAGACAGTGATAGTGAAGACTTGGACGACATGAATTAGGTTTGGAAAAACAAAGAATTAGTAGTGGAGGTAAAGTGAGAAGTAATCGGTCGTAAGGGAAACAGAGAAACTCAGGGATGATATCCCTAAGGCAATTTCGACAAGGAAAACCAGTTGACTAAGGATGAAGGCAAATGACAAAGAGAAATGTACGCCGGAAAGAGAAATCTATGATTAGGTTTGCACAAAGGGGAAAAGACAGGCAAAAATCGCAGACTTAGGCCAAAACCAGCATCCATCAGAACATGACAAGCTTAATCGCTAACATTTGGCTCCACACGTAGATCTAGTGCCTTGCTTTGGGTTATGGAGTCTTCTATTAAAACCAAACAAAATAAACGGAAATGGTATTTACAGTGGTGGGACGCTGGTTGTGGCTTTTAAACAAAAAACCTTTTTAGGAGGTGCCCATTTACAGGGCCAACAAAAACTTCATCACCCTCTAGATTCCGCAGCTTGTAAGTGTTATTAGGAAATGCCTCAGAAATCCTGAAGGGTCCAATCCAAAGGGCCTCGAATTTTCCAGTCTTTCCCTTATCCTTCCTAGGAGCATCCCATTTGAGGACTAGATTTCCCAGCTGAAAATCCTCTTTTCTGTTCTCCCTGTCAAAGGCCTGCTTGATTTTCTGCTGACGGTCATGTGCTTTGTCCATCACTTTCTCTCTCGTCTATTGTACTTATACCAGTCAACGAATCCTCCTAATCATATCATTGGGCTCTTCCTGAAAGTCTTGGAAGAACTTTGCTACTGGCAAGGCAAGCTGAGAGGGAAAAATTGCTTCAGTCCCATATTCAAGCTAGAAACGAGAGATGCCCAGGGACCGTTTAGTTGTCACTCTATCAACCCACAAAGCAAATTTGAGCTTCGAATCCCATGCTTTTTTTTTGTCTTCTAACAGTCTTTTGATGATTTTGATGAGGATTTTGTTAGAGGACTCTGCTAATCCATTGCCTTGTGGATAGTAGGGGGTAGAGTGGATCAGCGCAATTCCGAATTGCTCATAGAATTGGATCAATGGTTCATCTTTGAAAGATGCAGCATTATCGGTGACAATTATTCTCGGACAACCAAACCTTTCTATGATATTCTCCAGGAAGCTGATGATTACCTTGTGGGACGCGCTCCTTGTGGGGATAGCTTCTATCCACTTGGTAAAATAATTGGTGGCAGTCAAGATCCATCTATGCTGAATTCTGGATGTAGGATTAATCTCCCCAATGAAGTCTAAGCCCCACTACTAGAAGGGCCCTGAAGCAACCATAGGTTTCAATGGAAGGGGCTTAAGCTGCTGCTTTCCTAAGAATTTGTGACATTTAGTACAAGCTCTGACGTTTGCAAAAATATCAGTGAACAAAGTAGGCCAAAGATAACCAACCCTAAGAATTTTATGCGTTTTCGTTCTCCAGAAGTGATGTCCCCCACACAAACTGTCATGAAAGTCTGACATAATCCTTTGTGCTTCGTGTGAGTCTAACCATCTCAGAAGTACCCCTAGGGGGATTTCCAATATAAATCTTTATCAACAAGGAAGTATTTAATTCCTTTGAGCTTTAAATCCCTTGCCTTGTTCCTTTGCGTTCCATCGGGGGGACGCAATTCTTGTAGAAAATATATGATATCCTTGTACCAAGGAAATTCTACTAATGGGGGGTCTGCCTGAGAATTTGTATCATATGGTTCGACTTGCTGATTTTTCAAGAATTCATTGATGAAGCTTACCCCCAAGTGTTTGCAATTAGATTCTGCCAATAGTCTGGCTAAACCTTGACCTTTAATCAATTTGGTGGGCTTTATCTCCAGGTCAAATTCGAGGATTTTGGCAATCCATCGGCTCCTCCTTCCATCTATGTCCGGCTGAATGAGAATTTCCTTCACAGCAATTGAAGGGACATATGCAGTGATTTTTGACTGCAGGACATAGACTCTGAAATCCTTGAGAGATTTAACCAAAGCGTAGGACTTCTTTTCCATCATCTCATATTTTACCTCAGCATCTCTCAATACCTGACTGAAAAAGGAGATGGGCTGCTCCAACCTTTCAACATTCCTCTGTAACAGAACAACCGCTACAGTGTCAAATGAAGCAAATGAGAAAATAAATAAATCCTTTGATTAATTGGGACTGATAAGCACAGGTGCCTCATTCAAGGCCTTATTTATTAGATCAAATGAATTATGAGACTCAACAGTCCATTTGACTTCATTTCCCTTCCTCAACATGGTTGATATAAGCTTTTGCCATCTCAGCAAAATTGGAAACAAACCTCCTCAGAAAATTATTTTTTCCTAGGAAAGATTGGACTTCTTTACTAGATATTGGGAGTGACAAGGTTTGAATTTATTCAACCCGACTCGGATCAATATTGACTCCTTCGAATGATACTATGTGGCCCAAGAACTTTCCCTCCTTCATGGAAAACATAGATTTTTTGGGATTTAAGGAGAGACAAACTTTCTGCATTTCAAGAACACCCTTCTCAAATGCTCATAGTGCTTTCTGTCAAACCTAAAGAAAACTGTAATGTCATCCAGATAGATGACCAAAAACTTGTCCCTTTCTCCAATGAAAGCTATATCCATGGCTCGCTGAAAGGTCTCCCCTACGTTCATCAATCCAAAGGGCATTTTGGCATACATGAACGTACCCCAAGGAGTGGTGAAGGCCATTTTTTCTCTGTCTTCAGGAAGGACCGAGATCTGATTGTAGCCCGAAAATCCATCAATCATGGATATTCTTGATGCACCAGTTACCCTTTGTAATATGTGTTCCATTTTCGGCAAGGGGTAGTTGTCTTTCTTTGAGCTCATGTTCAGGTTTCTGAAATCAACACAAAGTTTGGTTTCCCCACTCTTCTTCCTTACCAGGACCAGGTTGGACACCCACTATGAATATCTCAAGGGTACGATGATTTGGGCATCCAATAGCTTCTTTACCTCTCTTTTCATGATAGGCAACAACATAGGGTTTATCTGTCTTAATTTCTGCCTAAATGGTTTCACCTCCTCTTTCAGTGGGATCTTATGCTCAATGACAGTTGTGTCATATGTTCTAAGGTATTCATAGGTCCAAGAAAAAAAATCAACAAATTCTTTTAATAACTCAACATACTTGACCCTCTGCTTTCTTTTCAAGCTACTTGACAATTTGACAAATTTTGGCTCCTTCTCAGTGTCAATGTTGCACTCAGCTACCTCATCATCCTTGTTTGAAACTTTATCCTTTACTGCCACATCATTCCTATCGAATAATATTTCCAAAGGAACTAGCCCCTTGGGAATATGATTGCTAGGAAACTGAACAACATGATGATTAGCAATCTTGTTCAGAAAAATATCTACATGAGGATCGATTTTGGAGTCAGGATCTTGATCAATATGTAATGCTGAGAACTCATCAACAGTCTCCAGGAATATTTTGATCTCAAGATCATGCTTGAACACTTTCCAATGCCTGACATTGTCAGGAATAGAGGGGTTATATTTCACTTCTACATCGTACCTGAGTTTAGGTGGCAGAGGAACTCTAAAATTGCTTGCCAAAACAACCAGAGAATCAACCATAGTGTTTTCTCCTCTTGGAATAAATGATATGTTGAAAGCTAGGAAGAAACTGTCAATGGGGTGCCATACTTCATTTCTGTAACTCCTAATCCGAGGGTGTTTGGCCTGATAAATGTTTCTGTTCTGCTAGATAATTAGTTCATCATCTCCAAACACAGATAGATCTTCAATCCCCATGTCCTTTGCAACCCTTAAGCCCGAAACAAGAGCTTCATACTCTGCCACATTATTGGTAGCTTCAAATTCTAACTTGTACAACATGGATGTGGTTTCGTGAGCAGTGGAAAGAAAAAATACCTCAGCACCAACACCTTATTTAGAAGAAGCTCCATCAAAGAATACTTTCCAAACAGAGGTAAAAGGAGGAGAGTATTCACAAAGAGCAATAGGATTTCTTATTTCAAGAGGGGGCTCAGGAGCGTCAGTGAGCTGCAACAGACTGGAACCCAAATTAGTATCAAAGGAAAAGATAGAATGATTGGTAGGATCAGCTTCATCACTGATAATGTAGTCCAATTGAGATTCTCTGTACATTATCCTATGCTCCCCTCCAAATACTGGAATGGTAGCATATGTGAGGTCCATTTGCAAGGTTCCCCCAACTCTTTTTAACCAATATCTTGACAACAACATGCCAAACTTGTGAGGAACATTAGCCACCATGATATCCATAACCACACTTTTCATGGGCAGCTGAAACAAGGTTACCACCAGATATTTGATGACCCCAAGACATTGCACTCTCCTTGAGTCAAAAGAATACAAATCATGATAAGCCTTTGTGACTTCCAATCCTAATTCTTCCATGACATTTTTGGGCATAAGATTATGGGAAGCCCCTGAATCCATCAGATAGTTGTGCAACACCTTGTCATGTATGTTCAGGTATGTGTAGAAGGGAGGGAATGAATCATCTATGTCTTCTACCATAGGACCTAATATGACTGCAAGCTTTTTGTCTTGGAGGTTTACTGAGTCTGTGGAATGATAGGGTGGTTCAGGCTGCAACAACTTAGAGAGGGAACTTTTGAATTCTTTGTGCTTGACTAGCTCTGCCAGGGGGACAGGGATTCTGATCTTCTGAATTTCATGCTAAAATCTAAAGGAGGAAGGGGGTTTCATAATTTATCTCACCTATGGGACAAGGTCTTTGGCTATTGGCGAGGGATTCTGAGCTTTCTTTTCCTTAATGGTATTCACTGCATGCTTAGTAGGCTTCTCTGCTCTGGGAGGCTGAGCAGGGGTGTCATACTCTTCTATTTTCCTCTTGGAATAGAGGTTGTATTTGCTGGGACTGGTATTGTCCTTTTCACCCTTGATTATCTCATTTATTTGATTTTTCAGGAGGGATTCCTCATATGTGGATTGAGTCAAATGGGGAAATGGGGAGGTGTCTCCAATAGAATGAATTTCAGGGTCAAGCTCCTCTTATTCCCTTTCCTCATCAATAACAAGGTTATTTTGAAGGGGAGTTTGGATTTTCTGGTTGCTTCTATCTTTGTCCCTCTTCTCCTTTGGCATAATCTGAGGAGAATTGTTATTTAGCCTCCTGAAGTTGCCTCTGTTATCAGTATTTGAGACATTCTTATAACCTTACTTTCCTTCAAATTTCATCTTCTCCATTTATGCAGACAGGGACTTCACCATCTTGGTTAATTCATCTACTTGAGGGTAGGATGCAAAAGAACTAGAGGTTCAGGCTTCAGATCTTCCTCTTCCTCTGTCTTTGTGGGATTTTCTCCTAACTCTGCCAACTGCCAATACATTGGATTCTACTTCCAAGGCTACATCTTGCATATGAATTAGGGAAGTAGCTCTTCTTTCCCTGAGCATGAGGTAGACATCGAGGTCGAAAGCACTAGCATAAGTGATTTTGGTAGAGGCTTCTGTAGGCTTTATCTCAACAGGGATCTTATTGTACATCTTGTTGAATCTTTTGGAGAAATCAGAAATAGATTCTCCCTCCTCTTCAGGGACCCAAAATTTGTGATGTAATACATAAAGTCCTTTTTATCCTCCCACTACCTCAAGAAAACATCATCTAAGGCTTCAATACTAGCAATAGATCTAGGGGTTAATCCCCTAGATCACTTCCTAACCTCACCATCAAGGATCTGGAAAAAGACTCTCATCCATACGTCTTCATTTCAATATTTAGATTGTCTACATAACTGTAGAAGCCAGGAAGGTTCTCATCAATAGTTATGTCTTCTTCTCCGGTGAACTTAGGCATATATTTTAGGCAATCCCCACCAGGGAGAGAGTTCATTGGTTGAGGTAGGACTAGAGGGGAGTATCTTACAGCCATTATGGAATCCATTATGTTTCCAAGGGGATTAGCACCTTCCATAGGGATATGAGGTGGAGGAGAATTAGGAGGAGAAGGGGCTCGAACTAGGGAGATTGGGGTTGAGCCTCTGGGAGGAAAGGGAAGTAGCATAGGATTCAAAGAAAAGGCCAAAGGGCCTGAAGGAAAAGAGGTTTATCCATCTGTAGAAGCAACAATAGGATGGGGAGTGGTAAATCCCGGGGTGGGAAAATATTCAGATGCCTTGGGTCTAAACCACTGTACAATTTTAGGAGAGACAGGAGTGACAAGGTTTTCTCCCTCCAATCCCAGACCAGGAGGGGAAAACTCCACAGGAACACTCCCAAAATTTAGAGTTCAGGAAACTCCAACATAAGGTATAATAGGGGAATGATAAACACAAATTGGAGTTTCTAAAGAAGGACAGTGGAAATTATAAAAAATACCTGGTTCAACAGTAGAAGTACCTTCTCTGAGGGCATTTTCCTTTCTGACAATTTTCTCTGGGTCAACTTCAAGTGTTGCTAAAGGCATCTATGGAGTAGATATCGTGTGCCTGCTTCTAGAAGCCACAACTGAAACAATGGAGTCGCTAGTGGATCCGCCTCGATGGAGTCACCACAATGGAGTTTCCAGGTGCACAATTGCAATATTTAATGTACTAAGTTATGATGCACCTTCAGAACTAGTAAGATTTTTCATTCAATCCCAGGGAAAATCTTCAATTTCGTCCTCGACAACGGTGCCAAAAATGTTAGCACCATAAGTCACCTCTGGATTGCGGCAGAGGTAATCCTAGTACCCATCAGTTTGTATGTCACAATGAATAAAATTAAGGGTGGTCTAATGGACACTGTCTCAGGATTATATCGTTCTAACTCAGAAAACTGGGTTGGCACGCATAGGCAAGTGAGTTCTTGATCTAACTTTAGTCAGTGATTTGCTGTAAAAGGTGAGTATGGGGAAGAGTTGGTGAGAATATGTAAGGGCCTACTATGGACATTTGATCTTCCAACATCCTGAGAAGGAAAAGCTTCGAGAATGAGATCCTCTTGGACTCAAAGCTTCATACACTAAGATATGTCTAAACGACACAGCCACAACAACATGATGATCGAACCAACATCAAAATGTTGTTGTAATAGCTCGACTGGATCCTCCAATTCCAAGCCACTCAGTATAAGAGGGGAAAATGTAACACAGGAAACTGGTTAAAATTGGTGAAGATATTGCAGTGATCAAACATGCATCGCAACAACACCACCACCCTCGACTAGATCTTCCAATTCCGAGTGCCTTAACAAAGAGTTTACAAAGAGATGAAAAGAGGCCGAATTTCATTAAACAATAAATCTCAAATACATAGCATAACTAGAGAACCAGAGGCCTCATTAAAACTTTACAAGTGGGAGCATAGCTCTACCATCGACACTTACAAAATATAAAACTTGAGTATATATACTCAGAATTGCTAACATCCACCAGGGATGAAATTGGACCCCTGCATTCAAAGCTTTTTGTTTCTTCTCCTTCTGTCAATCTGCATAGGCTTTCCTTTGTCAGATGCAAATCTAAGACAGTATGGGTTTTGCATGAAAATTTCATGACAGGGTGACCTTTGGGATGACAGCCCGCCCCCATGACTAGTGCTTCCATGCTTCCTATTTATGGTTGAAATGAGGTTTCAACCACCTTCTTCATATTCATTAACTGTCCTTATTGGGATCGGGACAAACCCAGACATCCATGAAAGTTCTTAAGCGACGCCCCTGGCCTGTTGAGTTAAACTTAGCACCTCGAAACCGTGTTGTCTTCTTACGTACCCAATACAATGCTCTCAAACCGTTTAGCGTAGTTCTTCCCAATTTCCCCATGTGACAACGATCTTTGACCTTATTCTTATCCCGCATGATATTTCAGGACTTCACATTTCGGGAGTTTTCGCTCTACCTTGGCTTTAAAATCGCGATGCCTGAAATCGTGAAATGACCACTGAGATCGACAGTCAGACTTGCTTCAAAATGGACGACTACGATCGCTCCTCTAATAACATGAAATTTCGATTATGTGATGAGCGCTATCCCCCTTTTCCTGGACCTGCTTCCTTTGTGACCGGGTGCTAGAACCGTGGGCCCAACCCCTGAGAGATTTCGTGATTTCACGTTTCGGGGATAATAGATGTTGCTCTAGGGAAACCTTCGATTTCCGAAATCGTGAAACCTGGTTTTCTCATTTCGGGGCTTAGGGCTATGTGTGCACTTGTTGATGAGAACCCCAAAATGTCGATTCCCAAAATCGTCGAAGTCCAATCATCAACCCTCTGCTTCTCACAAACAGACGACCCAGATCTAATTCTTTGCTTGACCTATGATCTCCAGTCTCTTCCCTAGCACTAAAATTTAGGCAAGTTGATGGCCCCAACTACCCGATGACCGTCGATCTGCTCCATCGATGGATCCTCGCCACTGAAAATTGATATTTTCCCCCTTGCTTGATTTGTGTTGCTATCTGACCGCTCTTAGTGTTGTAGACAATGACAGTGAAGACTTGGACGACATGACTTAGGTTTGGAAAAACAAAGGCTCAGTAGTGGAGGTAAAGTGAGAAGTAATCTGTTATAGGGGAAATAGAGAAACTCGGGGATGATATCCCTCAGGCAATTTAAACAAGGAAAACCAGTCGACCAAGGATGAAGGCAAACAACAAAGAGAAATGTATGCCTTAAAGAGAAATCTATGATCGAGTTTGCACTAAGGGGAAAAGATAGGCAAAAATCACAGACTTAGGCCAAAACCACCATCCATCAGAACATGACAAGCTTAATCGCTAACAACATGCATTTATATGTGCGTTTTTTAGAAAGGGACTTGGATGAAAAGCATGAGAAATAATATTTTCTTATAAACTCATAAGGTAGACATGGAGTAGAGGTGGAAGAAAGTCATAAGTCTCACACCTTACCTCCTTTATCCTCACCATAATTTCCAAGTGGATGGAATGGTATTATGGAAAATTGTATAGTTAAATGATATTCCACGTGAAGTAAGAATCCAAAGCCATATTAATAAACTCTTTACTATTAAATATCATTTTCATTGCAACAATATTATCGAAGACTTTCCAATTTAAAATCTTGGATTTCACGACGGTGACATTGCTAAGAGAAAATATTTTGCTTACTAAGAATATATTTTCCAACTTTTCAAGAATTATTGGTTGTTGAAGTAAGTCTATATCCTCCCGAGATAGAATATTTGGGATGGTTTTTAGAATTTACTTGAACCCTATCCTTATAATTTTGTTCTTAGTAAAACTTTCATAAATAAAGATACACTTCTGGTTTTGTTTGACCGTACTTTGATGTTCTTTCCACATTATCATTACATTATTCCTCCATAAAGTTTCAAAACCTTCTATGGTTTTCCTTTTTGTAAAAATATTTGGTATTTCAATCCTTGCATTTAATTTGAACACTGGGATTTCAACCTCCAATATTTTTCTTTAAACAACTTTCAAGTACATCTTTCATCCTAGTCCTTTAGTTCATTACTTAGTCCTTACACTTAAATTTCTTATTGGACTTCCTCAAGTTTCTAGTTTCTATTTGTAGAAATTCTTTTCTTCATTAGTATGTTTGTTTTCAATACAGAGCCTTTATATCCTTCTCGAACCTTTGGATATTTTTTTTGACAAGTATGAGATGTTGACACAAATCTTTTTTAAGGGGAATTCCAAGAGTTCTTAATCAAGTCCATGAACCCATGCCTAGAGTTCCAATTGGGGTTAAATTTGAGAGGGATCGTGCTTCATTTCCTTTTCTTGGTTATCTTGAGGAAAATGGGATTGCAATTCGAGGCAACTATAAACAAGGTGGAAGAATATAAATAAATTACCTCATTAAACATTGAGCCAATGACTAAGTAATATGTAAAACCTGTTAGCCATATAACTTCCTCTAAATATCTTATTAGATTAGGTTAACTTTTAATTTTTTATCTTAATACATAAAAGTTGTTGCTGAGCTCCATAATACCCTCACTTTATTTATTATAATCCTAGGAAGAGGGAAAAATAGATCTCTCCTTTGGTTTCACAATCCAATAATCCAAATCTCTAGAGATTTATTGATAATGAATTTCGGAAGAGATGACCAACATTGATTCTTTCTTTGGATAGAACAAATGATGGCATGCACTTTTTATTTTGAAGAAAATTGAAATCTGATGATCATTGATCTCACTAGATTTGAGGGATCCTAAATACCAATGGCTTCTAAATCTCTTAGAATATGTAACTACATAACTACTATTTTTGTCATAGAGGGATACAAAATTTCATACTTCTATGTTATCCATTTTTCATTCTTGTAAAATAACTACAAATATTTTTCCCTCCCTTGTTAACAAAATAATATTTTCAATGCTTTATCCTACTTCCTAAGCCATGCTTGATATTGTAGGAAATGATCTTGATTTCACTTTTCCATGGGATTTAGGCCCCAACATACTGTGAATAATTTTTTTCCTTCTTAAATTCTTTTCCAATCTTGCTTCCTTATATCACACTTCTTGGTGAGTCTATTTTCATATATTTTTTCACTTGCTTTTCAAATTCCTTGTGCAACATGTCTAACATGGTTTTCTACCAAGCTTATATTTCCTTACCAATGCCAACTCTTCCTAGTAACCTAGTAAGTCTGTTCCTTATCTTCAAGTTGAGAATTTAGAGTCTAATCTTCCTATGGGAAAGTTGGGTCCTCATTTGGAGACAAATGATCTTTAGATTGTCGAGGTTTGGGGATAAATATAGGGGAGGAAGGGATTCCAACCTAAACATAGTTACCTAATCGATGAGAACCCCCTATAGTTCTCTTTTTTTTTAGAGGTCGCATTTAATGGTTTTTTTACCCTCGTTTCAAATAGTAGTTCTCCAGAATCACCCTTTTTTTCAAGGTAATTTTTTGAAATTTTGAATCTTATTAGTTATAAAGTATTAATGTTTTTTTTTGAAATGTTGTATTTTACTAATTTTTTAAAGGTCTATTTTTAAATGGTGTTTGTTTTTGTTTTTTCATTTTTTTCAATAATTTTTTAACCTAAAATTTGATGTTTTTAACATTATTGAAAATGTTGTGCACTTTATTTTTTCAGAGTTTCCATTTTAGTCTAATAATAGTTATTCTTATTTATTTATTTTACAATGAAATGCACATCTCGGGGAAACCCACCTGACACTTCCCCTCATTTCAAGGATGGTACCTAGGGTAAATCAAATTCTATCAAATTTACCATTGGAACGTCAACGCACACACTCTTTGAGTTGTGACATTATGGTGGGGTTGTGGCTATTAGCAATGTGATGATAGGGCATGCAATTCTCATCAGTGTTGTGACATTATGGTGGGAAACCTCCATCGACATTGTGATGCTATGATGGGCAACATCTGTCAACGTTGCGATGATTTTAGTGGGGGATGCCATTATATAATTGACATGCTAGGGGCATTTTTTGTTGGGTATTCGATGATGAGTATGATATTTTAAGTTCTAACAAGAGGAAAATGAAGTGAAAAAAATTTAAATTGGTGTTGTACATTGAAAGCCATGCTTATGATGCATTGGACACAAGGAGCAAGTAGATGTGTTAGACTAAGAAGTCAAAGAAGTTGAGTTAGATGTAGATGAAAAATTTCTCGATATATGATGATATAGACAATTAGGATTAGGGTTTACATTCTTGTATAAAACCCTAATTCAAGCTTGTTAGAGCCTCACGTCTAAAAATGCACATTCACACTTAATAAATACATGTTTTTCTTTTAAACTGTAATTTATGGCCTTGTGCAAAATGCATGCCATGCTTCACAAAAACACACGTCCAAGTATTAAAAAACCACCAATTTGAGTGATTCAAGTTATTGAGGGTGTCTTAGATAATTTTACACCTATCTATTGTTGATATCTTTTTCTATTAGGAACAAGAGTAAACCTTGTAGGGTATTCTTGTTAAGATTTATCAAGTTCCCCTCTTCATTTTTATAGAGGTGGTACTTCTCTTTCTCACTCGAATTTTAAATATTTTCATTTGAACAATATATTTAAACATTTATATCATCTACAAATTGTTATCGTGCAATTTGTACTTTTCCCAAATCCCAAGGGAAGTGGATCAAATTCATAATTCGTATTTTCTAACCAGATTCTTGACTATATTTTTATGACAAGTTTGATCCAGATTTAGGAGCAGAGTGAACTGATTAATAGACTTAATACAATAAAAAAAAAAGATATGAAGAACAACATAGATATCCAATGAACAATATTTTCTATGGAATAAATGAAAAAGGCTGAAACTGTAAAACTTCAGAACTGAAACACTTGCTCAAATGATGGTAGTTATCTCTGAGAAGAGATGTGGATTCTACGTGCATATGTATGAGAAGAATGATTACAATGAGGCTCCAAAGGAATTTTTTAAATATTACTCATGAATTCCAAAACCCTAGACATCCAAAAACCTAACCCTAGAAGGTGAAACGCCAAAGTCATGTGAGCCCCTATGGGTAAGTTGGTACATCAACTTCCTAGGGTCATAACTTTTGCATACGTCCTCCATTTTAGGCGCAGGATAGCCCATTGGAAAGGTATTTCAAAGAAATACACATTTTGATGTCAAACTCTAACTCTATCTACAGTTTGATTGTGGGGATCCAAAAAAACACTATTTAGGGCTCGAAAATGGCCCTAGACGTACATTAAGATGTGCTAACATGAAAACATACAACATAATCTAGTTGGATTAGGTGAGAGGCCACCAGTATCCACCTGGAAGATGTGTAGGGATTCAAACATCCCCAAAAGTGTAGAACCCACAATTACAACGAAGTACAAAAGAATGTGTTGAACTGAAAATGGACAAGAGGAGTCAGTTGGAATAGGTGGGTGGCCACCTATATCCACCTAGATCAATCATCCACACTGATCAAAAGCCTCTGTAGTTCATATAGACACAGGGGAAGTTGCAGAATGACCGCCATCATAAGTGGTCCACCTACTTGTAGAAGTTCCATCTCAACATCAAGTATAAGACATGAAGCAAGAATAATGTTGTTGACTACCTCAGTCGAACTCCCATTGCTACACTCACCACCATGCTCCATTCATGTGAACATGAGGCATTTGAGTGGCCCCAAATTTATCAGCAAGATATAGACTTCGCCACCACCTATCAACTCTTGGGTACATGCACAAATGTCACCGATTTTCACCTTTAAGATAGACTGTTATGCCATCTGGGCCATCTCTGTGTTCCTACAAGCGAGCATGCAAAGAATATTTGAGAAGCTCACTACAGTCGGATGGCAAGACATTTTCGTCATTCTATAGAAAAAAAATTATTGGCAAAAACTTTGATAGGACGTCAACAAGTATATCATATATTTCACTGCCTGTTCCATTGCCAATCCAACCATTAAGAAGAAAGGCGTGTACACACCTCTTCCTACTCCTGAGAAGCCTTGGGAATCCATATCGATGGATTACATGTCTGGCGTTTTGTCCACCAAGAAAGGAAATGATTGTGTATTTGTGGTAGTTGATCGGTTTTCGAAGATGGCCATCCTCATAGCCTGCAAGAAGAACATCACAACGACAGATACTGCCAAGCTCTTCTTCGAACGAGTGTGGGTCAATTTTTGGATACCACAGACCATCATCTCCGACCAGGACAACAAGTTCCTCAACACATTTTAGTCAGGTCTCTGGTGACTGTTGGACACCAAGCTCACTAAATCCATTGCTTCCCACCCCCAAACCGACGACCAAATAGAGGTCATCAATCAGATGATTGTTCACATAATGTTCATGTACAACTCTAAACATACACGTACATGGGATGAGAGTCTTCCCTATGTTCAACACAGTTACAACAGGGTTGTCCATAGATCCACCGACCATAGCCCATTTCAGGTGGGGTTGGGATTCCAACCATTGGGTCCCATTTATGTTGCACTACCTCTTGCAACCCCATAAAAATAATCTTCACATGTTCAATATGAGATTGACAAAGCCACCAAATTCATTGAGAATATTCATCACATTCGCCAACGGGTCCATGATATTTTGCAGAAAGCCAATGATAATTACAAGTAGTGTCATGATCAACATAGGGTATCACACTAGTTTCAGGTGGGAGACAAGGTCTGGTTACATTTTCAGAAAGAACATCTTATAGGGCCCCATCGGAAGCTCCACCCACTTTTCTATGGGACTTAAACTCTTACCAAGTTTGTAGGCAACAATGATTTTGAGCTCAACACTCCACCCTTCCTTGGCTTGCATCCAGTGTTCAATGTGGACCTCCTTCGACCATATTTTCCACCATTCTTGGACACCTCAGAGATCATACAACAACTTAAACCAACAGAGCTCAACCCTTATTGCATGGAACAAGCATCCATTAATCATATAGTGGACACACAAGTCAAGGGAATTCACCAACAAAGGATCCATCTTTATAGGGTTTTCAAGGCAGGGCAACTCCTACACCAAGGAAAGTGGCTCACCTAAGGCTAAATTCAACAGATGTTTCCTCACCTAATGGGGGAACTCAAAACAATGGAGACCATTTCTTCCTAAGGGGGATGACTGATCGAGGTGGATATTGGTGGCCACCTACCTATTCCAACTAGCTCCTCTTGGAAATTTTTAGTTCAACACGTTCTTTTTTACTTCTTTGTAATTGTGTGTTGTACACTTTTGGGGTTGTCTAAATCCCTACACAACTTCCAGGTGGATACTGGTGGCCTTCCACCTAATCCAAATGGATTATTTTGGATGTTTTAATGTCAACTCATCTTTCTGTACTTCCATGGTCATTTTGGGGCCCTAAACAATGTTTTTTTTTCTTGCCACAATAAAAGTATAGACAAAGTTAGAGTTTGACGACGTAATGTGTATTTCTCGAAAATACCTTTCCGACGAGCTATCACTCGCCTAAAATAGAGGTCGTATGCAAAAGTTACGACCTCGAGAAGTTGAGGTACCAACTTAACATCGGGGCCCAAATGACTTTGTTTCATCTCCTAGGGGTAGGTTTTTGGATGTCTATGGTTTTGGCACTCATAAGTAATGTTAAAAATGCCTCTGGAGCCTCATTGTAATCATTATGCTCAGATAGATGCACGTAGCAGCCACATCTCTTCTCAGAGATAACTACCACCATTTGAGCAAGTTGTTTAAGTTCTGCAGTTTTACAGTTTTAGCCTATTTCATTTATTCAATAGAATATATTGTTCATTGTATATTTGTGTTGTTCTCTATATCTTTGTGTTTATTGTATTAAGTCTATTAATTAGTTCGTTCCACTCCTAAATCTAGACAAAACTTGTCATAAAAATATAGCCAAGACTTTGATTAAAAAATCATCGATTGCATTGGAATCCTAAAAATAGGTTATATCTATTGGAATTCATTTTCTATGATTCCATTTCCAAGAAATTATTTTTTTCAACTATCTCTGGAAGTAGGTTTTTTCTCACTTTGAGGCAATACAATTTTTGCACAAATGGGTCGAATTTGAAAAACATTGGCTCAGGAGATTATGGGCAGCATGCTCACATGGGCCTTTACCAAAACACTTGTGGGAGCTTAAAAAACTCAAGTATTCTTCTTGGTTTGGATTTTATGCCCCCGTATCAAGTTGTCAATGTGTCCCTGAATGGATTCAAAAAGCGAGTAACAAATTTCCATTACACTCTAACTGAGACTTGGATTAGAAAATTGTTGATTGTATTGGAGTCTTGGCATCAATTAATAGCTAGCAACACCCCTCTTCTATCATTCCATTTCCTAGAAAAAAAAATGATGATCTCCAAAACCCTGATTTTTCTTAGTAAGGAACAATGCAAATTTTACACAATGGGATTGATTTTGAAAAAAAATGGCTCAGGAATTTGTAGGTAGTGTGATCACATGGGCCTTGGAAAGAAAAACTTGTGGGATATTACAAAAATCAATTATTCTACTTGGTTTGGATTTTATGACCTCAGACCAAATTCTCAATGTGTCCCTGAATGACTTGAGGGAGTGAATTACAACTTTCCATAAAACTCTAACGAAGGCTCGGATAAAAAAAATGTCGAATGCATTGGAATCTGAACACTATATTACATCTAGGGGAATCCCTCTCCTATGATTCCATTTCTTGAAAATTATTTTATTTGGCGATCTACAAAACTAGGGTTTTTCTCAGCAAGCAACAATTCAATTTTTGCACAAAGGGTTCAATTTAGAAAAACACCAACACAGAAAATTGTGGGTAGCATGATCACGTGGGCCTTGAAAAAACACAGTTTCAGGATCTTAAAAAAATCAATTATGATGCTCAGTTTGAATTTTATGCCCCCAAACAAAATTATCAATTTGTCCTTGAATGGATTTAGAAAGCGAGTTACAACTCACCATAAAACTCTAACCGGGACTTGGATCAACAAAATGTTGAATGAATTGGAATACTGACACCATTTTATAGATAGGGGTACCCCTCTCATATGATTTCATTTCTTGGAAGTTATTTCATTCAACGATATACAAAACTAGGGTTTTTCTAAGTAAGGAATAATGCAATTTTTGCACTTGGTGTGGGAATTGAATACTTTTCATGAGGTTTTTCCAAAGAGTGTTTCTATGCTAAAAGGATTATTGGGATGAATATTGAATACCATATTCTCTTTCACATCCATATAATTATGAAACATGTATTTTCATGAAATTTTTTATCATTGTGAAATTGTTGGAGTCCAAGACACTAACAATGACCTACGAAGAGCCAAATGAGCTAAGAATTTGATGGGAGACAATGATTTTTTTTAATGTATCAACTTCACAATTATTTTTTTAATAACCATGAAACATAGAAATCATTTGTTTGATCATTCATGTATCTTCTCTTGGTCCCGAAGGTACGTTTTGCACATGTTTGAACAAATGTCTAAGGAGTTTTGCTAGCCTTCCAAGACAGTGATGTGCCTCTATAGAGAATATCATTGGTTATGAATGCTAGTAGATCCCCTAAGTTCCCAATATTGAATCTTCTATTTGATACATGAATTATTTTACCCACTTTGGTAAATTCCTAGGAAGCTCATCACTCACTTGGTAGCCTTGTACATAATCTTAACCAATACAATGGTCTTCCAAGGATTCAAACCAAGTGTTTGAGAGATATGTGAGAAAACCCATGTATTTTTTGAAGGATTGAGAGATACGTGAGAAACTAATTCCAAGATTGCGAGTTATATGACATTGCTAACCATATTAGTTTCCATTGCTAGAGTGAAGAGAATAGAATTTTCAAGCTTGTGTCCTTCAAGAGGGTGTCTTCAAAATTGAGTTTATGTTTTTATTCAGTGAAATTTCCATCCATAAGCTTGTCTGTAGCAAAGATGAAATCTTGGGATATTGATTTTAGAGTATCAGTTTTCCCATAATTATTTTCTTGTTTCTTCCATCCATTTTTCATTTTATGATACAAGTTTGTATTGCATATTTATAAGTGAGGAAGAAACCTATATTTAAATCCATTCATAAATCAAATATTTGCAAGAGAAAGAAGAAATGGATCAAGTTTTTTTTTTTTTTTTTCTCAAATATGAATACTTTACTTGAGAACTTAAAATTGTTGAAGTTGTACATCAAACATCTCATTTCCCATACACAAGATTATCATATTACTTTATGCATTAACAATAGAAGGAAATGGATAGTTAACAAATAGTACATTGTTGGATTGAATCTCATTCTTGAGTATTTCATTATTCATGCTCACAAAAATGTTGAGAATTGGTTGTTTCTTGCTTGTTCATTGGTTTCACCATGTCTAAGGGTCGCTATGAGAAGAACTCACATTCCTAAAATACCAATATTACCAAAATTGGCAAGGGATAACATAACATGGTATACAAGGGATAGAAGGATACCATTCATACTTGGGACCTCTTATTATACCTTCTTATGGAGAATCCAAATATTCCTAATTTGGAGGAGTAAATGAAACTAGGTAATTTGAAGGGTGGGTCCTTGTACATTGAGTATGTGATCAAATGAATCACTTGTATAATATATAAGAGGAGAAGCATGTTGAAAGGAAATTAGGTAAAATGTTTAAAAAATACATTTGAAAAGTGGTAACATCAAATGTAACTCCCCATGCATGCTAATCCGTTACATAGAAACAAAACCAATAGGGTTGTATTCTAGTGTGGAATACACATGTATGTGATTAGATTACTTAAATACCACCAAGTGGCATAGTTTAAGGATATTTTTCACTCTAGATTTGGTTATGGGAGAATCTTTCACATAGAACTATAGAGTGATTTCCAACTTGAATGATTTTGGATTGTTGTTTAGCCAAATTAATTATGTGGGATAAGTTAGGGCTTCACGTGGTTTGGGCTCTTTAGTATACCATCAACAATAATATTAAGACATAAGAAGGCTTACCCAACCACCCTAATGACTGAGCATGCTTGTATGACGGATTTAATATTTTGAATCAATGGAATTTAAAGTATTTCAAGATCTTACATAATCAATGTGAAATGACTCAACCTAGGATAGGTGACCTAAAGAATCCAACAAGACACCTAAATTATGTTTCATTTATGCCCATTTGAGGAATATGATATTACACATATATGAACCTTAATAGGATAAAGGAAGTCATGCGCCTTGAATATCATCATCAAGAGGTGAAAGTGCACATAAGTAGTGGTTCATGCATTACACATAATTTAAGAGGTAGTTTTCTAGATCCTTCAAATCAACGATTCTCGAATTTTAATATTTTTTCCATTGAAATGTGACACAAATATTTCCATGATTTAAACAAAGGTATATTTAATACCAATAATAGAACTAATGTTATAATTTAGCAATAATAATGGAATTTCTACATTCAATAACTTGGCATACATACATACATACATGATAATAATTAATGAAAATAATGATTTATATTAACGAAATAATCATACATAATAGGATTTCTTCAAATCCCAATGCTGACATTCAATGTTACACATACAATATGGAAATTGCATCAAGCTACAAAACTATTTCTAACATAATTGATTTAACATCTATCAACTAATGTCTTGTATCTAAGTAAGGAAACCCAATAGGCCATCGATTAACATGATGATATTAATTATATGAGTTGATACTTATTGTTTTTGTGGATATATAGGGGTAAATCATCATCTTCATAAGCATTCATAAACATCAAATAAACAAACACTTCACTTCATAGAACACATGCCATGAAATGTGTGTGTGTGTGTGTGTGTGTGATTAAAATCAGCTCAACTGTACAATTTTTACAAAATGCCACATCGTGCAAAATATACAAAATGACACCTCATGAAAAAACATGGAATAATTTCATATGGAGCCCTAGATACAAAATGACACTTATTAGTCAGTAATTGACCACTACCACACTCACTACTATCAGTTGCATCGTAGAATTTAATCTTTCTTCTCTTAATCGAAGTAGGATCTTGAGTATTTTTACATTTAGGTGTGGTTTGTCTCTCCAAAGACTGGAAAAAAGAACAACATTCTTATAAGTTTTCTTCCACAATGAATTAACACACTTACAAAATGATACTTTATAATTCAATACAAAAAAACTCACCACATATGATATGCCAGTCTCAAGGGTGTTTTTCTCCTCTGTGACCCCAATATCTCTTATATACCATTGTTTCTAGTAGTTACAAGAACCGCAACATGAAATTTAATAAAGAAAATCGCAAAATTTATTCCATTCATGATACATAAACAATTCATTAATGAATGATCTCACCATGAATAACTTAGGTGACGGTGGAAATTCATTAGCATCTAGAGCACTTGAATTTACAAGATACTTCAAGGAAACATCTAATGTTAGATCAAATATGGTATCCACACCAAATTATGGATAGTGGGATGCATGAAGGTGAAGTGGTGCAACCAAAATGGATGAAACAATGTGGGTTGAAATAGGGAGGACTCATGGGTGGTGCATAGGTGAAACCACTATGGAATATGGATGGATGGGATGAAAAAGGTGGTGGGGGTGGGTTGCGATAAACCCCCATGAGTTTTACAAGGGATGGAATTACCCTTTGNNNGGGAGTGGTATCCCTAGAGCTAGGGTAGGGTGGACAAGGACTGGAATTTCCCTTTAGACTAGGGAAAATAATGGGTGGAATGTGGGTAGTGGTGACTTGAAAATCAGTGAACCAACCTGTATACACATTTGTAATATTTTTGTTAGTAAAAAAAACATGAAATTCAACCAAAGTAAGAAAACAAATTTCACATTTAAACAATATTTAACTCGAAACTTGATACCTAGGAAGGGGCTTATCTATCCATCTTAGGTGGACATGGTTCCTCAGTGTATAAAACTGAAAATAGTAGAAAAAAAACATGATATTTAATTTCTCATAAAAAAACTTGTAGAAACATAACAACTATGTTCCTGATGTAGCATAATAGTAGTAGATCGGTGAGATTGCAAGAGAATAAGTAAAGCACTATTGAGAATTTATCAAAAGTCATGTTGAACACACTAGTACATGATATTTTAGAGAAAGAATTGATTTTTGTGGTAGTCCCAAACAATATACTTTTGGAAGTGTTAGTGTGCAAAATTGCATCTTCATTCATATAAAAAAAAAAATAGAAAATGATGAAGTGATTAGGCATGAATCTATGGTAGTTTTAAGATCCTCTAAACCACCAAAATAAAACTTGTCTAAGAATGAGAGAAAATATCTATGGGTTTTGAGAAATAATAAATACATTATGATACCCAAGTATAGCAAGGGGAATGCTAATATCATAATGGATGAAGTATATTATCCTAAAAAAATGATGGAACACCTCGCATGTGAAAGATGTAGAGTAATCAATAAAGACCCCATGAAACAAATAATGTGTCTAGTGTCCACAATGATCAAGTGTTCATCCCTTGATTACTCAATTAAGAAGATGGTCAATCCAAACAATGATATCATGCCTCAGACATATGGTGCACCCAAGATTCATAAATATGGTGTCCCCTTAATAATGATTGTAAACATAACAGGATCTATGACTTATGATTTGGAAAAATTTCTTGCTAAGTTACTCACCATCCCCTTTGGAAATACAAAATATTTTTTAAAGGAATCTTCATCCTTTGTAAAATGTATCAAAATCCAAAATGTAGAAGATGATGAAATTCTAGTAATCTTTGACTTCATGTCTCTCCACATCAAGGTCCTAGTGGACCATGCCATTAATGTCATAGAATACATCACAGACATCGAAACTACTAAATTGGTGAGGATATGCCTTAAGTCAACATATTTCATCTACAGAGTAAATATTTATGATAAAATTCATGGAATAGAAATAGGCTCCCCACTATCACCAGTAGTTGCAAACATCTACATGGTGCAATTTGAAGAAAGGGATTAAAACTCCTTTCCACTCCCCCTTTGAGTATGGAAACAATACATAGATGATTTGATCACCAAATGGGGACATGCTAGAGATCATATTGAATGCTTCTTCAGGAACATCAATAGTTTCTCATAACACTTCAAATTCACCATTGAGATAGAAAGGGACAACCAAGTTTAAGTTTTGGATGTAATGCTCAAAAATAAAATCAGTGGGAGACTCGGGTATCAAGTATGCAGAATAAATTCATGCATAGAGAGGTAGCTTCATGCAAACTATCATCACCACTCAACTCAAAAAGTAAGTATCATTCACACCCTTTCCACAAGGGCCATAATAATCTCGGATTAAAAACACTTGAAATATAAACTAGGTAACCTTATTATGGTATTTTGAATGAATGGTTACAATGATTGGTATATTGGAAAGGGAATCCAAAAAGAAATGAATATAGGATAGTTACATAGGAAGGTGAATATCTCAAAACTCACATTTCCATACATCAAAGATACCACAAATCAATTTGGAAAAATTATAAGAAGTAGGAACATCATGATAGCCTTCACTCCTATGAACACCATTAGAATATTGGTAGAATCGATGAAGGAATCATTAGATCTTAGGAAATTGAAATGTGTCTATAAAATCCTATGTTTGTATGGAAAAGTCTATATTGGTGAAATTGGAGAATCACTATAGGTGCACTTAAAAGAACATGCAATACATAATTCTAGAGTTTGAACCTCCATATCATCTATCTTGGGGAACTACCACAACATTAAATGAATGCCACACTTATACCCAAAAATATAACCATTGCAACAAAGTGGAAGTGCATACTTGCACTACTACATATTGAAAAGTTCGTGATGACCACTTGCGACGAAAGTACTCTTTTGTCGCAACATGCAAGAGAAAAAGTTCAATTTTTCTAAATCCACCTGGTATTCGTCACTATCTCGACGCATGTAGTTTGACTAAATTATTATGGTCAATGTTCATCACAAGAGCGGCAAATGTAGTTTGTCCGTCGCAAGAGAGACGACTTACCTAACCTTAAAATTGACTGTTAAAAATGACCTAAAATAAATAGGTGAAACAAGAAATATTTTTAGGTCACGTTCATTGCAAGTGCGATGAAGGTGACCTAAAATTGGACTATAAATATTTGACGATTTAAAGATGTTGCGACAATCTTGCTATAATAACGACGGTTCTGAAAGGGTATTTTTGTGCGGAAAAATGTCGTAGAATGTTGTTGGAGGCGAGGAAAAAAGTAAAGGGGCTGGAAAGGGTGATGGTAGATGTTATTTCCCTTGTAAAAAATGTTGTCTCAGACGTCCCGTAAGAATTTTAATAGCAACAACTACAAAACATTGTAGGAAATATGGTCACATTGATGGTGGGTCGAATGCATACTGTCCCATGGTAATTAGCTATATATTCATTATCTTTTTTTATTTTGTCAATTTTATATAAAATTATATATATATGTATATATATTGTTTGAATGTTTGTTATAGTATACACTAATTTTGCATGATTGTTTGTAATTATAAAGTTAGAGTTTCCCTCTAACTTTCGACAGAATATTGCACCAAGTATTAGTAGACATGATGTTGTACAAGCTGAGGAACATCATCATGACCAAGAAAATGAGGATCTCATGGAAGAAGATGATGGGACAAATTAAGTTAATGATCCCATTGAAGAAGATGATGGGACAAATCAAATGATCCAAGATTTGTTTTCGCAGCCAGATGAGGATGGGGAAAATGATGGTATTTATGATGAACCTCTATTAGAAAAGGAAAATAAACGGCTTTATGAAGGATCAAGAGCAAATATTCTCTCTGCTACATTGTTGCTAGTGAACTTAAAGGTTATGAATAACTTGTCAAACGCTTGTATGGCATAGATACTAAGGTATGTAATATGTTTCATCTCATATTATACATAAATGTTGATTTTTTTATATTTGTTTTTAGTGTTAATTAATGTGTAAAATAAGAATGCAATTTTTACGATTAATATTCTT
>SNQJ01S0035015.1:18235-32866 GCA_010110895.2 Picea sitchensis
GGTGAGTTTACTATTTATGTATAAGTCAAAGTGGTTGCAAAAGAAATTAATTAAATAATAAAGTTAGTTGCAACTAAAAGTGGAGAACTTACTATTCGTGGTAAAGTGGTTAAGTTAAGTGGACAAAGGATTGAATATTCAAAGTGGAAAAAGTGGTTAAGTGGACAATAGTGAGTTAATGGGTTAACCCTAGAAGATGGAGAAAGGGGTAAAGTTGTTGCAAGGAAACTTCTAGAGGGAGACATGAAGAGTATAAAGGAAAGGAAAAACCTCTCTCATTTTTCCCTATTGAACTTCATTGAATATCATTTGTGAAAGGTTATTTGGTAGGTAATATTGATAGATCAAATTTGCGGAAGAAAAAGTGTGGCCTAAAAATCATGGCTGACAAAGTGCGGGAGAAAAAGTGTGGCAAAAAAAGAGTCGCAGAAAAAGTGCGATAGAAAAATAACAGCAACAAAATCACGACAGCAGAACCGCGACAGCAGAATCGCGGCAGAAGAACTGTGGAAACAACATGGTTGGAGTCTATTTATGAGAGATATGTCACATCTTGTTTAAGGTATGTTTTGTAAGCTAGGGTTTAGCTCTTGATATGGTATTGGTCGTTCAGTATTGATGCATATATCATATTTGTTGAGGGATACAGTTGATATTTTGTTGTTGGTATTTGGCATATGGATATTGTCCTTTTGGTTGTGATGTGTTGATGAAGTTGTTGGTTTAGTTTGGGGTTGCATATCAGTAAGGGTTTGGTGTCTAGTCCATGTGAGCGTTTATTACACATGATTATGATTATTTGCACATGTATGGCACATGACTAGAGAGACATAGATGCACATGGTTTGAGTGATAGTGATATTGGGTATGAGATATATGTTATCAGATATGATCTATTGAGGAGATTATTGGTACAGGTTGTTGGTATATGTTGGTACAAGTTATGGGAATAGGTTGATTACAGGTTATTGGTACAGGTTAACTATAGTTTATTGGTACAGGTTGGTTACAAGTTGTTGGCACAAATTGGTACAAGTTTCCAGTGGTATATCTCATAGGGATAGTGTGGCAGTGGTTTCATCATTTGACACTTATATTTTAGGGCAGTTGTATGGGGCAAGGAAAGGAGGTTGTAGCCTCCTTCGGGTTGGTGTCAGAGAATTAGGGAGTTGGAGCTTCCTTCAGGTTGGATATTGATAACTAGATGGTTGTATCCACCTTCTTATTGTAGCCAAAGAAACCAGGGGTTTGTATCCTCCTTCTAGTTGGAGCCATAGAATTAGATATTTGGAGATTCCTTTAGGTTGGAGCCTGATAAACTAGGGGATTGGATCCTCCTTTCAGTTGGATATAGAGAACTAGAAGTTGGTGATTCCTTGAATGTAATTCTTGACATATAAGAAAAGAATTTTGTGGTTTTCTCTCGCATTGGGTTTCCATGTAAATATTGGTGTATTGTGTATTATGTGGATGTGTTTGTTATTATTTATTGTGCATTGATGGATGTTAATGTTTGTGATACATTAATATATTGATGATGAACAGATGAACATGGTTGAATAAGTAAAAAGAATATACGTTATGGTTTAAAAGGATCAATAAGTGGTATAATTTCTCATTATTGATTCACCCCCCTATCAGTAATTCAACATTGTACTTATCCACTTTGATACAGGTTATAACCCATTTAGTATTGATTGTATAAGGATTAAATTAAATTTTAAGTGCATAAAACCTAATTCGAACCCTAATTGATGCATTATTCATCTTTTCTTAGTCCGAGAGAGTTGTGCATATTGTAGCATCAAGATAGTCTAAAACATCCATAGAATTTAAGAGTAATAGGTACCTATATCATCTAATTTCAATTGTTTGTGTTAATATTAATAACTTGATAAACATACTATGGTCATGTTTGTTTCATAAGTTCATGGGAATAGTATGTCGTGACTACAAACTAGAAGGGGAAAAGTTCCTTTGGAAAATATACCAGCACCCTTCAAGAATCCAGATGACACTCTAATGAAAAACACAAACTAATTCGAAGGAAAATAACTTCATTTGTGATGGGATGAGACATATAATATCTTCAACAATGAAGAGTTCCCTCCTAAATATGAATACCTTGAAGCCTACCGCAACATCAGAAAAAAGAGGGATACATGCCATAGCAACTCATCCAATGCTTTTCCCATACAATGATGGCGCGAGATGATGTTTCACTCATATCGATGAAGATGTGGCTACTATAATGAATGAGTCAAGTATTTTGATAGCGTCCCTAAAACCAAAATACATCTACATCTAATATCACTTTCAGGAATCTGTACTATCGCTAAAAAGGCTATTCCTACAAAAGTTCGGAGAAGATAATGAAAACTTTGACGAGTTAATTGAATATTGGTGGAATGGTGAAGTAAGATGTGTCAAGAAATGTGAATGTCTAATCCTGGCATAGTATGTGAAAGAAACCTACAGAGTATTGAGTATTATGATATGCAGGTTATATAATGAGGAGACAATCACTCATTTTCTAATGGAGTGGTTTCTAATGGTGTATACCATTGTCAAAATAGGGCAGGTCTTCAACTAGGCACATATCCTCATCTTCAAAATTTTCAATAAGGATAAAGAATCTATAGGTATGAAAAAACCCATATTTTTCATGTCGTCCTATCTGATAGATGCAGTATGTTATTATATTTACTTCCCTACTTTTGGATGGGAATGGGACCCTAGCCTACCACCTATCCATATCTACTACTCATAACTATGGGACATTAACCACAAGAGTTACATATATGATCTATGTGACTATTTCTTAGCTCCTCTATTCATCATGATTTTTGGGCATCTACCCCACAAAATATCACAAGGAACCATAGAAACCTTCAAAGAAATTGGGGACTAGAACATGGGTAAATATTACACTTATTTTAGGATTTTTGTATGGGAGTATGGAGGCCCCCACATCTCTTGAAAAAATATGTCCACGATAGGTTGTTGGCTAGAGAAATCGCTTACCAGACAATAGGAATAAGAATAGCATCCTTCATGTCGGCTAATAACAATAAACTCTGGCCTAAATTCCTGTTGAGCATAAGAAGATATTGTAGAAATTTAATGACAAAATCATCAAACTAATATTGTGTAATACACTTAGCAACCTAGAGATAATTGTCTTGCATGAACTCTGAAATGTCTAAAACCCACATTCAAAAATACACATTGCTAAGTAATTATGCAACAGAATAAACACAATGAACAACATTCATCCAACCATGAATAACTCATAAATTTAGGCAAATGTCAGGGGAAACCCCAAGGTGGGGAAATCCAATGAGAGTGAGAGATTTATTATTCAGCTTTAGGAAAGTACATATCAGCAGCAATAACACAATTTCCATCCAAGAGAAAAAACACTTACAACACCCAAAAATTGTCCTAAAAATTTCTACCTCGATTTTCGTGCCAAGTCCATATTGTTGTACATCCCACCCAAAAAAAACAACACCTCAAAAATAAAGCCAAACAACTGTTGTATGGACTGTCCTATAGCAGCAAATATCCCAAGTTGCCTCGATTTCTATGCCAATACTTGCCTCGATTTATGCACCCTCTTTTTTGTTGTACGGCCTGTATGGATCTGTATAGTACGACCTCCCTCACAACAGTAAATTATCACTCAAAAATAGAAAATACTTCTTGGGATTTGTGCCCTACCTTTCTTGGGAAATGTTCCCTCTTTGCAGCCCTCTTTCTTCTCTCAAGATTACTCAGAAAATCTCTCAAACTCCTTCTCTCAGTTTGTCTTGCACACTACCCAATGCATTCTCTTAGAATTTGAAAATAGCCTTTTCCTCCCAAGTGTCTTTTAACCTTCCCCAACCCTAAATCCAAATTCTAAGATCTAATATTTCCTTTACAAGATCAATGTCCATGATTCATGCCATCCAAAATAAGTACATTTCACTTTATTACATAAGTGAACTTTATGAAATAAAGTCACTTTAATATTAGAAGGTACACTTCATTAAAATGTCACTTTAATAAAAGAACCACTTTATCACAACTTTATAAAAACCCATTATAAATTCAATTGTCTAGTAGTGTAGGTACAAGGTAACTTTCACATACAAGACACACATGCGGAATATCTCCCGAGATAAAAATATAACACTCCCTCTTAGTGAGGGATGTACTCACTACCATGTCCATCATCTGGTCCCATCACATTGTGCTCAGTAGGAGCTCCCTGAACCTGGAGCCATCGTCAACACCTGCACATAACTCAAACTAGAAGATATTCTCCTGACAGTTATCTGGAACCCTGAGCTCCTTTGAAAATCCACTCCACCATGAGCATTGGTTTGACCACACCAGCTGAGCCTCCTACCGGTGCTCAGAAGAGACTCGTTGTCTTCTCTCGGAATGCAATATTGAGTCCTTGGGCCCACCATAGTCTCAGGAGCCTCCTCATTCTCCTCATCAGATGTTGAATCATAGACTGAAGGTTTTCCTCACAACATATACAACCTATCCACTCGATCACCGATCTATTGCAGTTCCACTAGGTCCACTCCCTCCCTGTAGATAAATACATGTTCCCTCTTGAACAATTTACAATATCCTACATCCTCCAAGGCTGAGACTGAGATCAATTTAACCCTCAACCCTGGAACAAAGAGAACTCCATCAAGCTCCAGGAATCCTCCATACTGGAGTCGAAATATAACCCTTCCAACTCCACGTACAGCTCACGCCATACCACCTTCATCTACCACCTGTCAGTCAAGACCTATCTCTTTGATAATTAGGAATACTCACCAAATTATCGTCATCTAGAAAGAGGCTCCACTATTGATGCAGCACCTCTCCCCTCCTAGGGTTCTACGACCTCCTGATCTAGGATCTTTCTTTCTTCTAAGTCGAATTGACTCTTCGGGCCTTTGCTAGACGCATGTTAATATTACATAGGTCCCCTTTTATTTTGTGTTCTGGATCTTGCAAGACCCACCTGATTACTATGGTCATGATTCGACCATTATCAATATGCCCCATCGATTGATGGTTCACAACAATTGCGGGTTTCTAACGTGCTCACCCTTTATGTAAGAGCCCTGTCCCCGCAATCTGAAAATGCTCACCCGATATCCTTTTGATCGTGCCCATTGATCTCCTACCTCGACGCGATCAACGACTTCAGCCCATTGCAAACTCTAAACTAGCATGTTCACAAATTTCACGTCTAATCCCCGCAATGATTCCCTACTCCCAATTTCCCTTCTCAGATCGACGACCCTAATTTAATTCGAGTTTTCGGCCTTCGAAAATCTCAATTTCTCACACTCAAAAAGATCCTTTTTCTAAGCCCCTTCTTCACATGTGTCCTTGGGTTGTTTCCGTACGTAAATGTGTGATTCCATATCTCCAAGATCTGTCAACACATAGCTCCCATTCAGATCAACAGTTGCATCTGATTCCAGATTTCCAACCTTCGGGAGTTTCAACTCTCAAACTTTGCTTCCTTCTCAAGAGCTATCTTTCGGAGTGAAATATCTATTGACACATGTCTCCCTAAATATATGGTCAGTATATCCTTCGTGAGTCTAGCCTTCGGGAATATTAATTATCAAACTCTCTCTACCTATGACTAGTTATCTTCTAGAGTGGAATATCTACTGACACGTATTCTCCCCAATCAATGGCTATGATCCCACTTCAGGACTTTGGCCTCCTCAACCAAATCAACGGTCCTTCATCTTCCTCCTCGATCAGCGATTGAGATATTATTTGGGAGTTTGATGCTTTCACCCTCTGCTTTCTTCTGGAGTGATCTATACCCAGAGTTCTAGATCTGGCACCTTGCATCCACTTTCAAATCAACGACTATCGTCCGCTCAGGACTTCGGCCTTTGACGATCTCAAATCTCAACAACCACAAATCTCCAGAGTGAATCCTTTCGGAGTTTCGTATGCTCTGACACATGTCCTCCCTGATCCAATGGCTATCCAACAGAGTGAAGCTTCGTCCTTCACATATCCCCTCGCAGATAAATGATCCACGTCCTTTCCTTTGCGATCTATGGCCCTGAATGCTTCAGACTTTGGTGCTTCGAGATATTCTGAAACACAAATTCTCAGAAAACCTGGAGTACGATCCTCCAAAGTTCATGATCTAGTGACACCTATCCAACCCAGATCAACAGCTCCCAGCTGCTTTGGTTGTTTGGGCTTTGGAGATCTCAAACTTTCATCCTTCACTTTCTCCCAGAGTGTTTTCACCCATAGTTCAAGATCTTTTTCCACGTTCCCTTCTGGATATCACGGTGCAGATTCTCTTTGGCTCTTCAGTGCTTCGGTTATTAGGGCTTCGGGAGTTTCAAACTCCTATGCACTCATTTCTCCTAGAGTTCTTTCACCTAAAAAACATGATCTCTTGACGCATGTCTCCCCCTTGATTTGATGGCCTCTATCCACTTCGGGTCTTCGGCTTTTGGGAGTTTCAAATCCTATGCATTCATTCCTCTCGGAGTGATTTCACCCTCAAACTCAAATCTTTCACCACCTGTAGCCTTGGATGATGGACAATCCTTGTTCACTTTGAGACTTCAGGACTTTGACGAGTTCACTCTCCTGCACACACAAGGGTTAACTCTTGTGCACCTACCTATGGATCCAACGGTTTTTGGTCCTTTGTGCTTAGATCCAACAGATTGGGTCTGTTCCTTTACTCTGTGCTTCTTTCATTCACTGGACATAGATCTAACGGTCCAAGATCCCTTCCACAACTGATCAAATGGTTGTTGTCGCTCCTCCTCCTGAGATTTTGACTTCTTCCACCTTGGAATATTTTGTCAGTGTTCAAAGGCTTCGACCTTTGGAAATTCTGCTATGAACCCGACTATCTGGGTCTCACTTGTGCTCTTGAAGGTGTTATTTCTTCTGGGCTTTGGATCTTCTAATAAGTCCTTCACCCACGCACTTCTTGTGTTATCCCTTCTGAGCTTGATCTCCTCAAATATTTCTATCTCCCAGGCACTCCTTACGCTTCTGGGATTTCATCAAACTCAAATCCGAAGGATTTCTTGAAAATAAATTATTCTTACCCTCCTGGCGATCTCCTTGATCGATGCACATGTTACAGAGCTCCTCCTTACAGAGTGTTCAGTAACTTTGTCTCTTTACGAACTCAAAACAGAGTTATTTCTATGCACTTCTTAAACTTATGTTTATGAAGGTTCAACGGTATCTCTCATGAGCTTCTCTTAGGTTAAGTCACCTCTGTCAACACACTCCTTGCAGACAAATGTGCACTCCTTGCACTCGAAAATCAAAGACGAGAAACAATTAAAACTTATACAACACTTCACTAGTTCATACATTCAAAACATGAATGACATATAAAATCATAACAATGAACACAAATACATAAACACACCATGTGCAGGAAAATTTTCTTTTCTATTTTCTATATGTGTCTATACAAATGTTTTTACAAAAACTAGACTGCAACAGAGTCTTGGTTCTTTATCTTATTTTAACTCTATCCTGAGTTATTATTCTAAGACCTCTCTTATAAGATCTCTCTCTCTCTCTCATTTTACAAAAGAGGGCTCTATGAGCTTATCCTCTCCTTCACCTAACCTCATCTATTACATTGAAGTTTCATAAATGGCCATCTAGTCTAAATTGAGCCTAGAGCCATCAACCTGTCAGCCATTAAAGGCGACCTTATCTTCTACTTGTTCAAAGATATGGCTTGGTTTTCAGTCAAGATTACAACATGGACCCATATAGAATCATATTTTGAATTTAAAAATGGGAGTTTTAATGCCTCTCCCTCTATGAAATGCACGCTGATGTGCTAGAATGTTGGCATATTGCTGAGGTGGATCGATGCTCCTGCATCATACTCCACTGCTAGTAAAATCAAGAGCTCCCTCTCATGAGATCCTCTTCTCCAATGTTGAAATCCTCCTGGATCCCAAAATATTCCATGGAGTTGTCCTCTTTCTCATCTCCAGCTATGTCATTGCTACTGTTGTTGTTGTTGTTTCTTCTTCTTCTTCTTACCTATTGTTGTTGTAGGTTCTCCCATGTTCAACTTCCCTTTGTTGAATGCTTCTATTGACCTCAACATCAGCCTTCTTATTTCCTCTATCACTCAGTCCAACTAATACAGTGGTTGGCTCTTCTTATGCAGTCTTCTCGACTGCAATTCTTCCTCACCAGTGGGTAGATCATCCTGATCCCCCATGTCATTTTATTTTTAGGTGGCATTAGTTTTCCATCCTGTTGCAAACTCCAGTTCTACAGTCTCATCATTGAGTTGTTGTTCAACTTCCTCCACTGACAAATTGCCTTATGTCATCTCCTCTTATGTTGGTTGAAGTCCAACTTCTTCCATCTATTCTTCAGACTTGTATGCTCCTCCATCTGTATCCAACTTAGCCTGTTGGATGTGGAAGCTTTGCACCATTACCCTTCTCTCTAGGGATTCCAATTCTTCATATAGTTCAGCAAAATCTATGTTGTCTACTTCTCCTTCTACTACAGGCTCCAGTTCTGCAGTCATATCCTATCACCATCTCTCCCTTTGCCTATTGTTTGTAAGAAATATTATGCCTCTGGAACCACCTGATGAAGACCCCCTCCCCTCTTGGGGTTCTGCGACCTCCCGGTCTAGGATACTTCTTTCTTCTAATTTGAATTGACTCTTCGGGCCTTTTATAGGACCCTATTAATCTTACAAAGGTACCCATTTCTTCTATGTTGCACATCCTATCAGACCCACCTGGTTTATATGGTCATGATTCGACCATTATTAATTTTCCCCATCGATCGAAAGTTCATAACAATTGTGGGCTGCCAACGTGCTCACCCTTTAAGGAAGATCCATGTTCTCACAATTTGAAAGTGCTCACCCGATATCCTTTTGATTGTTCCTCTTGATCTCCTTCCCCCCATGAGATCAACGAATCCAACGCATTTCAGACTGTGAACTAGCGCATTCACTAATTTCGCCTCTACTCCCCACAATGATTCCCTACCATCGATTTACCTTCTCATATCGATGACCCTAATTGAATTTGGGTATCCGGCCTTCGAAAATCTCAATTTCTCAAGCTCTGCAAGCTCCTTTTTCTAAGCCCCTTCTTCACATGTGTCCTCGGTTTGTGTCCTTATGCAAACGCATGATTCTAGATCTCCACGATATGTCGACACATAGCTCCCGTTTAGATCAATGAGTGCATCTGATTCCGACTTTCCGGCCTTCGAAAGTTTCAACTCTCAAACTTTTCTTCCTTCTTAGAATCTATCTTCCAGAGTGAAATATATGTTGAAACATGTCTCCCTGAATCTACAGTCAAGATCTCCTTCACAAGTTCAACCTTCGGGAATATCAATTCTCAAACTCTCACTACCTCTAACTAGTTATCTTCCAGAGTGGAATATTTGCTGACATGTATTCTCCCCAATCAACAACTATGCGCCCACTTCGGGACTTTGGCCTCCTCAACCAAATCAATGTTCCTTCAGTTTCCTCCTCGATCAACGATTGAGATCTTCTTAGGGACTTCGGTGCTTTCACCCTGTAATATACCAGTTATAAAAAGTATGCAGAACAGAAATGAAATGCTAGAAATGGTAGAATAACAGTAATATAACCAGCATAATCTCCACAATAACACAGAAATGATATACGATCAACAACACAAATAACACTTTGATTCAGAAAGCAATGTTCACAGGCCTCTTCGAGGGGGAAACCTCCAGTCGAGAAGCACTCTGTTACAATAATCTCCAAGCTAGGGTTTTCATATCCTCGACCCTTATTTATACTAAATATGTCTATCAAAAGAAGCATCTAGAGGAAGATCCTTCTAGAAGCGGAAGCTTCTATTAGGTCTTCTTACATCCACCTTATTCTATTTTATTGAAAGGCCTTATTAATATTGACCTATATTACATCTGAATATATTGTTCTACCTATGTGCGGGTTAGGACACTAACATGTCCGCCCCCTTAAAAACAGCCTTGTCCTCAAGGCTTTGAGATGTGGAAACTGTTGCAGAATGGTAGTTGGTTCCCAAGTGGCATCTGTTGGAGTTGTATCTTTCCATTGGATGATCACTTCCTTGATGGTTCTCTGACGTAGGCGATGCTCACGCTAGTCCAAAACTGCCTCTGGCTATAGCCAAATGGATCCTTCTTTAGCTAACTCAGGAAGGTTGGTTTGAATTTGGCATCGAGTCCCAATTACCTTCTTTAAGCAGGAAACATGAAAAACTAGATGTAGCTTTGAATGACTAGGAAAAGATAACTAATAGGCGACTTTTCCCACACGCTTGAGAATGGTATAAGGACCATAAAATTTGGGTGCTAGCTTCTGAAAATGCTCAGCCTTGAGGGAAGTTTTCTTGTATGGTTTCAGTCACAGAAACACCTGATCCCCTTCTGCAAATTGACATTCAGAGCGACCTTGATCTACTTGTTGCTTCATGTGATTTTGTGCCATGACCAAGTTCTCTTTGAGGGTACAGAGAATATCCTCTTGAATTGTAAGTGTTTGGTCAACCGCCTCGACCTTTCATGTACCTGGTAAGTATGAGAGAAATAAAGGTGGCTTATGTCCATATATTGCTTCAAAAGGAGTCATGCATGTAGCTATATGGTAGGAAGTAGTGTACCACCATTCAGCCAGTGGTAACCATTGAACCCACTGATTTTTCTTTTCAGAGGCAAAGCACCTCAAATATGTTTCCAAACACTTGTTGACCACTTCTGTTTGTCCATCAGTCTGGGGATGATAAGTTGTGTTGAGATGAAACTAGGTGCCCTGAAGCTTGAACATTTCTTGCCAAAAATTGCTTATGAAAGTTGGGTCACGATCAGAAACAATAGAGTGCGGCATGCCATGAAGCTTGAATACCTGGTCCATGAAAATTTGAGCCACCGTGGATGCAGTAAATGAGTGTTGAAGAGCGCAGAAATGAGCATACTTGGAAAGGTGATCCACAACCACCATTATGACTGATTTATTGATCGATTTGGGTAAGCTGGTAATAAATTCCATAGAGATATCCTTCCAAATAGAAGGTGGGATCGGAAGCCGTTGTAGTGTGCCCAGATATTTGACTGTTTCTCCCTTGTTGCATTGACACACCTCACATTCAGCTACAAAATTACAAATGTCTTGTTTCATACCATCCCAAAAAAAGAGCGTTTGACCCTGTCATACATTTTGGTGAACTCGGAGTGCCCCACTGTGGGTGTAGCATGAAGCTCAGAAAGTACCGTGGATTTAAGCTTTGATTGTTTACTTAAATACAAATGGCCTTTGTATCGAAGCTCATTATGGAGCCAAGAGTACCCTGGGGAAGCTGGAGCATTGGTTTGCAATTTCTGGATTAGATGTGAACTTTTGGGGTCTTGTATCCATTCCCGGTGAACAGCTTGGATCCAATCTAGTACAATGAAGGAAAGAGAAAAAAGGGATCCTTCGTCTTCATATTTTCAAGACAATGCATCCGCCACCACATTGTCTTTGCCTTTCTTGTAAATAATCTCATAATCATATCCAAATAGTTTAGTCACCCATTTTTGTTGCTCCGGGGAGGAAAGGCGTTGTTCCAAAAAGTACTTGAGGCTTTGATGGTCTATCTTAATTTGGAAACGTTTCCCCAAGAGATAAGGTCGCCACAGATCAATGGCATGCAAAATAGCCAACATTTCCTTTTCATAGATGGGTTTTCCCAAATTCCTTTCTGAGAGTTGTTTGTTGGTGAAGGCCAAAGTTCGACCCTCTTGCATAAGGACCGCCCCTATTCCTTTCCCTGAGGCATCACACTCCAACACAAAGGTCTTTGTGAAATAAGGAAGGGCCAGAACCGAAGTGGTGCACATGGCCATATTCAAGGTTTGGAAAGCTTGAGCAGTGGCCAAAGTCCAAGTGAAAGAGTTCTTTTTTAGGAGAGAAGTGAGAGGGGCTGCAATCTTTCCATAATTCTTAACAAACTTGCGATAATACCCTATTAAGCCCAAAAATCCATGAAATCTTTTGAGAGTCTTTAGGTGTGGCCATTCTTGCATAGCTTCAATCTTTTCCAGGTCCACCCAGACGCCATCTTTTCCAACCAGATGACCCAAGTATTCTACTTCTGAGGCACCAAAGGCACACTTGGACTGTTTCAGGAAAAGTTGGTGTTGAGAGAGGAGTTGGAGAAATCGATCCACATGGGTAGGATGGTCTATCTAGGTTTTGTTATAGATGAGGATATCATCAAAGAAAACTAAGACAAAATGATGGAGAAAAGGACAGAAGACATCCTTCATGAGGCTTTGGAAGGTGGAGGGGGTGTTACACAAGCCAAAGGGCATGACCAAAAACTCATAGTGGCCCTCATGAGTCTGAAAGGCCATCTTGGGAATGTCTGCCTCTTTCATACATATCTGGTGATAGCCTAAGAGAAGATCAAGTTTAGTAAATAATTGGGCGCCACTCAATTCATCCAGGAGTTCATGAATGACAGGAATGGGGAATTTGTCTTTAATGGTTAGTTTGTTTAGAGCCCGAAAGTCAGGACACATTCTCCAAGAACCTTTTTTCTTCAGGACCATGATGACCAGAGAATAGTAAGGGCTTGTACTAGGACGGATAACACCTGCAGTAAGAAGTTCATTGACCATTTTCTCAATTTCATTTTCTTTTGCAAAGGGGTGGCGATACAGACGAATATTGGGAGGAAGGCTTCAGGGTACTAGGGGAATGGAATGATCATGAACACCCCAGGAAGGAGGGAGTCTATGGGGAGTGGAAAATACCAGTTGATGTTTAGAAATGATGGCTTGGAGGTCTTGCGGCACCGGGGGTGTCTCTGTTGCTTGTATGGCATGGAGTTGGGTAATGACACTAGAATGACCTTTTTTGAGTAGCTTTTCCATGCGATGGGAACTAATGACCTCAGGTGAACCAGAAGCGATGACTTGTAATTTATATTGGTGGCCTTCCTAGTCAAATTGCATGGTTAAGTCCTTAAAATCCATGAGAATGGGACCCAAAGTCCTTAGCCAATCTACACCCAACACAATGTTGCAATCGCACATGTCAATAGCAAACATATGGGATTTGAGGTGGTAGTCATCGATTTGGAGACACACATTTTCACAACGCCCTCCACATTTCATGGAACCAACGTTGGCAATCATTATTTGGAAATTGTTGATGGCATGGATGTAGCAATGGGTTTCTTGGGCAATGCGGCGATGAAAAAAATTATGGGTGCTTCCACTATCAACCAGAATGATGACCTTCTGATGCTTGATGTAACCGATTAACTTCAGGGTTTAGGGGGCGGAGAATCCTGTGAGAGCATTGAGGGAAATGATCAGTTCCACTTCGGGAGGGTCGGAGGAAGGGATGATGTCAGTGATTTCAGGTGACTCAAGAACAAGGGGAGTTTCAACATCTTCTTTCGAAATATCCTCATAAATGGCCATAAAAATCTTTTTTTCCTTACATTTGTGGCCAGGTAAATATTTGTCATTACAATTATATCAAAGGCCCTTGAGTTGGCGTTCATCCATTTCAGTCCTGATCAATTTTTGGATCTTTAATGGGGTGGGGGGAGTAGTGGGGTTTATGGGTTTAGGGAAAGAGATAAAGGAAGGTTTACGGTTTTGAGAGGAAACAACTTGTTGTGCTTCTTTAGCTTTTTTAGTAGCCTCCACCCAACTCGAAGGTCAAGCCATGAGGACATGGGCCCAAATCTCCTCCTTGAGGCCACTGATAAAACACTCTTGAAATAAAGCATCAGTCATGCCCTCTGTTCGAAAAGCCAGACTCTCAAATGCAGCTATGAAGTCTTCTACTATTCTGGATTGTTTCAATTTGGTCAAATAGCCCAAGTGGTTGGTGTCAGTGTCAAAGCGTTCATACAACTCAACCACAAATTGGGTCCAAGCAATATACCCTTGACGAGAATTTTTTCTCCATTTCCACCATTTCCATCGTTTTTGATCTAGATGGAGAACACCATACTGAAGTTTGGCCAAGTCATCTGTAATGTCATATAAAGAAAAATAATGTTCCATTTGGGTGACCCAACCAGTGGGGTCCGAGCCATCAAATTTGGTCACTTCCACCCATGGAAGGCGTATGTCGCATTGAAAGTGATGGTGCTGAAAGGTATGGGAATGGGAGGAATGTTCACCTTCAGTTTTTGTAGGTGCGTCAGGGAAAGGGTCATCTATAGGGATTTTCAGTTTGGTGCAGAGTGATGCAAAGACAGATTCAAGTTGGGTGGTCAGATCTTGTTTGACTTCCTCCATTGAGGACTTCATGTCTTTATTTATGGTTGTATTGATAGATGTATCCATGGAGGCAATAGTAGCACTGAGTTGTTTCACTTCTTTTTGGGGTCTCGAGGAAACTAGATTGCAAGGTTTTGAAGCGAGACTTTGGTTCTTGGCTACGGGTATGGGCCATGAGGATGGGTGAACTGAAAAGGGGCAGGCGGGGTCAAAATATTTTCCAAAAAATGATATGGATGAATGTGATAAGGGGGAAGAGATGAATCTAATGGAATAGGTCTCAAATAATGGTGAAAACTTTTCTAGACTTTTTTT